>JAQGBH010004919.1:0-15531 GCA_034698265.1 Sminthurinus aureus
CACGACCAGTAATGCAAAAAACCCGAATTCGATAGGTCAAAAATCATGTTTTTCCTTTGGCCTGGATTTACTCATAATATTCTTAAATAAGTAAGTAAACAATTAAAAATAATATTGATAATTCTATTTTACCTTCAATTCTGGCCTGTAAAGCAGCTACAGAAGAAAACCCACCTAGACCGGAACTTTTACCCCCGGTATTTTCAGCTATTTTACTTGATTTAGAGGAAGAACGATAGGATTCACGTGATGAACTTGAAGATGAGGAGGACGATGAGCTACTTGATCTTCTAGATTTTTTAGATTTACTTTGTCGATCACGACTGTTGCTTCTTCTTCTACTGTAGCTTTTACTGCTGCTTGTTTTATTTGATCTACTTCTTGAGCTTACATCCTTACTCCTATTTAGAAAATGAAATGGAGAAAAAGAACAACAGCGTTTTATTTGGGAAACAAGAAATGCTAAAATGTTATATATAGATTTGCCTTCTTAAACTGTAATGCGTTCACAATGTAACATTTGAGGACAGCTATATACAATTATAACCCCATTTTAATTACCTGTGTCTTCTAGATTTGGAATGTGAACTAGTGGTACTTCGATGGTCATCTGAATCAGATGATTTTGAAGAATCGGTTCTTCTTTTGGAAGAATATTTACTGGTGTTGCTTTTACCACTACTTCTGTATCTGTCATCATATTTATCTCTTCGATGATGACTTCGACTGGAACTATATGACCGTGCACGGTCTTCTGAAGAACTTCGACCCATTTTTGTTACAGATGACTGATTATAATCTAGAAAGATAATAATAATTTTAAAATTTAATTAAATTGCGTTTTTCGTTGATGCCGATTTTAATTTTAAATACCTGATACCAAGAATAAAGTATGATACTGTATGCGAACAATGAATAATATTTTATTGATCACAACAATCTTACCTTAAGTATTATCAGTACACATGTGTACAATTAGAATCTCAACAGTTTAATTAAAACATTTAAAACAAGCAAATCACTTTTTGTAGATTGTCGATTGTCAAAAACAACTATTTTTTTTTCGGTATTTGAATTTTCCAGCTTCGCATTGATCAAAAAATTAGAGTGGTCCTTGGCAAGTCTGTTAACTTTTTTCAGCAGTTTTTAGCACATTTAATTCTATCAATATTTAATAATTGTTGATGCTGATAAAATATAAATGTAATATTTGTTAATGATTTTTTGATGCTGACATTTTACTATAGAATAAAAAAATTATAAAAATTGTTATAATAATTTTCAAGACTTTGTGAACCAGCCTAATCAATCCAGGCATGTGTGTACATTTGTGTGTGCTTTAGAGCTTTGATTTGTTTCAGAATATTCTCAGTATCCATTCTGAATTCGTCTACTTGGAATTATTATTATTCAACTTTATTTATTTATATTGGCCAAAGATTAATATAACGTGATATAACTGCGTTTCTTGATACTTGGGTAAGTTGTTTTATCTACTTTACGTTTGATTGTGTTGTACACATAATTTTGATTAGATTTTGATATATTTTACTGCGAAGTAAATACACTTTTTATTCAAAAGGAGGAGGAAACTCCATGTCTGCAATACAAAATATATAAAGTAAATTGTATTTATTTTAACGTTACATTTAAGTATGTATAGATACATATGTACATTTAATTATCAAGATTTATAGGTGAAATATTGTGCATCTTTAATAAAGTGTTGTTGCCAAAATTTTATCATTATTTTTCTAATAAATAGCCCAGTTGAAGATATTATGTATTATTGTGTCATTGGTGATGATTGTATTGCGTATTGCGTAGGATTTATGTAGTATTACGTGACAAAGTAAATAATCATTGTGCAATAATGATATAAAATTACTGTTATACATATATTATTTTTCCATAGATCAAGGATTTTCCAATACCAAAATGACGATAGTTACAAAGCCGTTGACGAGTGAGAAAAAGCCAGTTGACCAATTGGCTGAGCCCTTGGTCACTAATGACGTATGTGTACACATCAAATAAAATCTTACAATGTATCATAATAAATAATGGTTAAGATCCATTGTACATAATTTGATAAGGTGTACTTTTGTACATTTTATCATGAAATTATATAAGGATATTATACAAATTATTATTATAATATTAGTATTGTGTGTAGGCAATGAGTTTACAAAATGTTTTTTTTCTTGTTCAGCCATGTTGATTGATTTTTGTTTTTCTTGAATCTTGAATCTACATATACTTATTTTATTTTTGTTAAATTATTGAAATTTTAGAAGGCTGGAGATGTTGAGAAAGGAGGTGTTGGAAAATTGGATGGTGGATTGAATGAACGATATCATTATATTTTGAGAACTCGAGTTGCTCGTGTATCCTCTTCTGCAACATTGTGTCTGTTGATCACAGCTCTTTTAGTCATGACCACAGGACTTTTTGGTAGGCATATAATATATTACATGTATTTAAATACTAAACAGTTCATAAAATCCGTAATGCGATAATAAATAACATGTTATCGTATTGTATCATGACAATTATAAATTATAAATTTGTAATATTTTTTTTACATTTAACATTAATTCACTATAATATTATTATTTGGATCGTTTAGGTGGATTGTACATTTACAAGCAGATGAGTCGTCATCACAAATATCGAGGATTTTGTAACGTTCCATATACAGATGCAAGAATTCAACCTAGTGAATTGTCTGGAGCTCCCATGTTTACGATCCCTTTGAGTAATGAACAATCAAACCACAAAATTGATGTTAATGGAATTAGCTATGTGTTTGGTTCAGATAGTGATGCAGTATCCAAATTTTTCCGTGAGGAACTTGAACTTGACTTGGATGAAGAGAAATATTCAAAAATTGAAGTCCCTGATTTCAAAAATGGAAGAGCTGGGAGATTCATCCATGAATTTGAATCTGGAAAAACAGCAATTGTAGATAAAACAGCTAATCGTTGTTTCATCATGAACTTGGATCGTACACGCGTTTTACCTCCCAAGGTATGAAAAAACTTTTTAAAAAAATTTAAAAAACTTTTTTTTAAAAATACATGTTGTTTTATTTGCTTTATTTTAGGACATGTTCGATATGGTTCAAAAAATGTGGCAAGGATATTATTCTGTAAATACAAACCGAGTTCGTGAAACCATGCGAGGTGAATAAGATAAATCACATTTTTATTTTTTAATGTCAAAAAATATGATACATGAAATTATATTATGGTAATTTAAATTTTTCATACCAATTTTATTTATAGTTTTCTTTAAAACTAATAATCATTCTCCTTTGTCAAACCAATTATTCATTATACCAATTATTTTTTTTAGTGGTTTTACCTGCTATGGATGATTTGTCCGAATTGGGAGACTACATTCAGCAAGAATGTAAAGATAAGACTACTTACGCCTTGACAGAAGATAAATCTACAGGCCGAAGTAAGTTAACTATAAACTATAATATATATTTTATATTTTATTACTTTGGTTGATTACACATATTTCATATGTACGATTTGTATATATATAGCATATTTTTATGGTTAAACTTCCTTCCTTGTAAATTTCTAAACCGCATTATTCCCTTTGTGTGTTTGTGTATGATTCATGAGTTTTCATACTGTTTCATTTTTATTGGGTTTCATATTTTTCAATTATATAACAGGAACGAGTTGCATTATTTATTGCGTTGTTAGTGTTTATTAATGTATATCCAATTTGTGCAAAGTCACACAGTACTTATGTATATTTCATGCAGTGAATAGAAAAATATTTAGTTTCACAAAGTTGTCGATTCATGTTACATTTTCTTTTTTTTGGTATTATTTTGACCCTTTCGTGTCTGGATATTCTCTTATATACTTGAACATGATAAGAGTTCTCATATCAGAATATATTATGTGCATATTTATTTTGTATACATCTATACTTTTGTATTTCATTCATTTACAGTAGGTTTTCTTTTTTCATAACATAAAAAAATTAGATGGATATCTTCTTACATGTATTTATACATCTGACATAATACCATTGAAATTATCATATACATTGTACATTGTACATAATAACGTAAATTACATTAAATACAAAAACCAAGTTAAAGGTTTCTATAATGTTTTTTAATCCCTTTTTTATTTTATTTATTTATTTATTTATTTAACAGTTGTGAAACGTAGTACAGACTCGGAACTCCCGTTCGTTGAGTTCACTGGAAGATCAACTGTCGAATACGCCATTTCAAATCTTGCTGATATTGCTTAAAAACGAACAAATAATTGCAGCGTAAGCCATTATTAAATACATAAGATACATATATATATATATATTAAAATAGTCATATTCATGCTGAATGAACTTTCATGTTAAGATACATATAATATATTACAAATGATAAATGATAATATTATATATTATATGACAATTTAGTTGTAATAACAATAATTTTTATTATTATTATTAATATTACTATAATATGCTGTTACATTCATGTTGTGTAAATCTATATGTTTTCAACAACGTGTCATAATAGTATAAGAATTCCATAATATGTTGTATGCATATATGCATAATATACACACATTATAATTTCCATTTTTAGTGATCTGTTGTTATTATTAAGACGTAAAGAAAATCATTATGCTGAAGTTTTAATAACATAATAGTATTGTATGTAGGTACAAACAGCACCAAAAAAAACAAATATTAACTTAACTCTCACAAAGGAAACCAAAAACTAAATTAGAAAAGGAAAATCAGGGGAATTGGGGGTCATTTTTGAAAGGAAAAGTTGAAAAATGTAGTGATAATATGCAACATCAGAAATGCAGAAATTTTAAAGGAAATCAATCATGTGTAGGTACACATTTTTAGGAACGGTTTTTGTTTTTCCCCTTTTACTGTTGAAATCGTTATAAAATTTCGTTAGTTAGTTATCTTACATTCCAATTAATGAATGGAAGGAAAACAAACAAAAAAATACTTTGCGTTATAGGATTTTGAACGAAACATTGCAAACAAACTACTGAAAAACATGTTATATAATTGAAAACAATGGTAGTGTGTTTAAATAAAAGTTACCTATTACTACTGTAAAAAATATATAAAATATTATACAATATGTTATACAGAACTAAAAATACAAACTATAAAACTTATAGATAAAAAATAATCCTATTATTAACTGTTACATAATATTTCATGTATCTACTGAATTACAAATAGAATATACTGTATAATATATATTATTATTATTATTATGAATTGAAATATGTAATGGTAAGTTAAGATTATTATTATTGTAATAATGATTGCTATTATATATATTATGACATTTAAAGTTATGTAATATTGTAAAAGGTATTTCTTCTTGATTGTTAAAAGTTAAAATAATTCGTATTATACTAAAATTTTTAGACAATTTGTAATCTCAAAAAGCGATGTTGAAGAATGAGAATGTATACAGACGGTAATAATTAATGTTTTTATAGCAGTCTCAAATTGTATTTTAAACGTTTTTACTTTTTATCAAATTTCAGGCGTTCCTTTCTGTTTTTAAATTGGTTCAAAGTAATTTAACGTTAGATTTTCGGCACGTAGTTACATATAAACCATGGGTTTAAGAAAAAAACAGCCCCAGAATTATATTATACTATTATACATGTTTATTTATATTCGTAAAAACTTGATATATTTCGTTGTTTGATGCTTTAGACTTGTAGTATATAAATTTTATATTATGCGTGAAAAAAGACGGTAAAAATCCTATTTCTGTTCAAAGGAAACAACCCCCCCCAACAACTTTGTTCCTTTTGGTTTAAAGCTTTATTTACGGTTTCCATTATATTATGTATTCCTAAATAAGTCATAAATTCATACTTAATACTTGTTAAATATATTATTTTATTTTTTATTCCTATATAAGAATTTTGTGTTGTATTAAATGTACAATGCTTACTCTGAAATTTTGATGGTCTGAAAAAGAATTTATTGTCCCTCGTTAAAACTGAAAAAGTTTAACAAAAGTATCTCTTGCTCGCATTTAGTGGATTGTCAATCAAAAGGTTTTGTGAAGGAAGAAAGTGAACGCACGAAAGAAAAAGTGGAATGTCTGATGAAAGACAGAAAGAAAGAAACGGAAAGGAAAGAAAATTGTATAGGAATGATGAACATGTCAAAAGTGTTTGAATTTTATAGATACGAACAAAAAATTACTCTCCTAAAAATTAAAAACTTATGCATTTTAAAACTTAATTATTTACTACTTTAATTACTATTGTTATATATGTTATATGAATAGAAATGTGACAAAGGAAACGTGTCCCAAATCGTGCGTAATTTTTTGATTCTTTTATCCTTTTTTGTTTGTGCACTTGTTTAGAATTCAGTCGAAGTTTACATTTAGAAATTAAAAAAAATTATTATTATTATTATGATGTTATCATCATCAATCAATCAGTATATTTATAGTTATGTTATTATGTTATAAATTGTAAAATATTATATTTATGTGTTATGTATTCGTCATTGTTTCGAAGTAATGTTTGAAATAAATCGCATTCATTTAGTTGTAAAAACTTTAATTGATAAAATGTCAAGAGTGTTTTGTGTTTTCTTTTGTTTTTCTAGCAGATTCCAAATGAAATTTCTTTAGAAATAATGTGTTCTACTTCAAAACTTTGTATGACATTATGCTATTATTTTAGTGTCATCAAAAATCAAGAATCCACTTACAAACTTAAAAAATGAACATGTCCGGGAAAGTGAAAGCATGCAGAAAGTATAGAGAAAGTTTACAAAAAGAATTTCATGACTTGTCAGTTTTGCCTTCAAATAAAACAAAGGTGAGTTTGTTTTTTCAATTATTATTATGTCATTTTAAATTAAAATGAGGAATTAGGATCCAGTTTAAGGAAAAGTTGCAAATCAGAATGTCAAGACAGAGTAAAGAAATTTAAATATTTTTAGTTTTCAGTATAGTGTCTGTTTTATTGTATTTTATTTCGTAATAGTAATGGTTTAACAAACATAACAGTAACATGACATTTCCATTTCCCTCGTACATGACATTTACATAATTAATTTTATACATAACATTATGTATGTATTGATAATAATAATAATAATTATACATACATAGTTTTACACATAGAGCCATACTGAATCCGTTACATTATTAGTCACTCAACCATTTTTCATCAGCATGTTTTTTGTATGTATGCATAACATAATATTCTCTAAACCTATATCAATTTTTAGTATTATTGGCATTTTATTTTTATTTTTTACAAAGGTTTTAGCTTCAGATTTGCTCCTTTGTGTACAAACATTGTACATCTACAAATGTTCAATTTTTCATAGCTACATGAACAACTAAATTGGTATAAATTAAATTGACGTCATGTATTGTTAGGCACGAAGTTGTAGGCACTTTTATTTATTTAGAGAAGATTTTTTTTATTTCCTTCTCATATAAATATTACATTACAGTACAATTATTATTATTTAGTCATTGCTTTTCTGAATTTACAATTCACCATAATATTTTTTATTATTTTTCGCAACTTTCTTCCACAGTGTTACACATGAATTCATGATTAGTACATTAATCAGTATTTTCTTCTTTCTTTTTTTTTTGCATAAGTATAACATAAAACATGAATACAGAATTGTTTGCATATTATTATATTATGTACTTTTAGTACTTACACAAAATGTAAAGTATTTTCATAGTAATATGTTCTGTATGAAACTTGTCTTGAGAGTTAAGGACAAAAAACATGAACATTGTATAAAATGTTGATTATTATTATTTATTATTATTGTTGGATATAAATGATAAAGTATTTTTTTATTATTATTATTATTATTATTATTATTATTAGTACTAAAATTTAGGTTTTTCATCTCATCAATATTTTTTTTTTGCATGTAAAAAGTCGTAATTTTTTAGTATTACAACATATTATTAAATGGTATCAAGTATCAAGGTATATGTATTACGTATTTTATTAATATTTTTGATCATATTATTAATTATTTATATCATGTAATAAATATTATGGCATTCAATTTGTGTTAAACTTTCAAGTCATCAAGAACAGGTGAATAACTACTATAGTTTTTCTTTAATGAGGGTTTTAATGTTTGTGAAGAGGAGATGTGGCTAAATCCTGCAAAAGAACCACCACTTTCACTGGCCGAAGTTCCACTAATATTAGTTTCTGGACTAAATTTCACTTTTTGAACATCACTTCGCTTGGGTGGGCGAGGACAGGTTTGAGAACCTGAATTTGTCATTGATCCTCCCATTCCTGCTTGCATCTGCTCCTTCACTGTGAGACTGGACCTTCGTCCAAAATTTCGGTTTATATTTGTCATTTGTGAGTAATCTGGAGATCCATCATTTCTAAGACTGTCAAGGTATTGTGGTGAGATATTCATCATGGCCGCTGCCAAAATCGCATCTGGCATTGGAATCTCATAATTTTGTAAGGAATTATTTTTTGTCATGGTCCCAGTCCCACTTCCCATTCCTACTCCCATACCCATTCCTACTCCTCTTTGTTTATCATCACCTGATCTCTTTAAAGTGGAAGTGGACGACATTCGATGAGAATGAATATTACTTCCATACACATCCCCACACTCGCTACTACCCGAACTGGGATGGACATTCGGTAGTTCTCCACAAATATTGGGCATGGGATGTTGTTGGATAATTTGTCCATTTTCTTTTCGACGGATCTGATGATGTTGTTGATGACTGGAGGAGGAACCAAGAGTATCTCGACCTCCATCATTCCCCTCATTTGAATTTCTTCTTTTATCACGTTGATAGTAGAATGCAGCAAATATGAGGATATTCAAAATAAGAAGTGAGCAACCAATGGCTATTGTGACGGAAAGGGCTGTGGAATACAGTTGAAAACCATCTGCATCTTGCCCTTGACCATGAGCCACAGAACCTGAAACAGTCTCTTCTCCAGGATGACTTAAATTAACTGGAAACAAATATTTTAAAAAAAAAATCATACATGTTCAAAATTGAAAACAATAATCAACATAATATCCATCTTCAATTCACATCAATACTTTCCTACTTTCTCCAACCTCCAACTTTCTCTTTCGTACATGTTATATACAGAGAAAGCCGAAGGAAATTATATCATGTTTCACCTCCGCCAGATGGCTACACTTTCACCTTGGAAAGAAAGCAACTAAATTCTACACTTTCCACTTTAATACAGGGAGAATATAGAGAAGTTGGAGAAAGAAAGAAAGAATGAGCAACTCGGATTTTTCCGTCTTTCGTATTCTTACCACGATAATTTGGATTATGTTCCCACATTGGCCCAACCAATGAAATTGTTGGGGGAGAGGGAGTTGAGGAGTTTTGAGCAGAGTCAAAAGACGAAAGGACGGTTTGACCTGCATTTGAGCTTCCATGACCAGGTGGAATTCTGTAATTAAAATAATTAAATAGTTCAAAAATTCTAAACAATAAATATTGTGCGCAGAAAATATGGACAAAATTATGCTTTTTACGTAAATATTATTCATTAATTTTGCTTACACATGATGAGTACTGGGAGAAGATCCGTATCCATTTTTTATCAAGTCGGGAATTAAATGTAACCAAAAACTCAGTTTATGTGCTCTGTAGTGATTTCGAACTCGTGGTTTTAAATCTAAACAGATTTTGAATTAGAAATGAAATTAACAAATATTCCAATGTCAATATTCAATACAATTCAAAATTGAAAATCCTCATAAAAAATTAAAAATACTTTATTTTTACCTATTGTCAGGTATTTCTTGTAGAGTGGATCGTAGGTGGGCCACTCTACTAATTTGGATTTGAGTTTGTCCCCTACCAGTCTATTGTTACTTTGAGAAGCTCCGCTCTCTCCATCACTCGGTCCTTCATTTGGATTCCTATATACACAAAAATATAAAATAGTAAAATAATATTAAACGGATTTTCAATTCACTTTATACTTTTCATTTACTATTAGTTATAAAATTGATCCCCTTTTACTCTTGGCTCATGATGGTTCTTCATAATATTTCCTATAAAAAGTTCATGGGTTGAATTGTAAAAATGTAAAATGTACCATTTACTTTCCCTTCCTCTAAATTCTAAATAAAAATCTTCAACGAGTGTATTTATCATTGAAAGTTGAACGTTGAACGTTGATCTTTTCATGTTCCATTATTTGTATGTAGTTCAATGCGGAATGTAAAATGTATGGATTTATTTATTTATTTGTTTATTTATTGTACTTGTTTATGGTCTGTTTTCTATTTTATCTGTTTATGTGAACTGTGCTAAGTGTGTTGTGTGTTGTGTACTTTGCACTACAAATTTATTTGTACTTGTAGTTTTCATTTATATATATTTTATCCAAAGAAAAAAATAAAAATAAAGCTCCAATAGACCAAATACAAAATATAAAATACAAAATAGGAAAACGAAATACACATGTTCCAGTAAATAGTAAAACCATTGGATTGTGAAGGATGTTGTAGGCTGTAGACTGTAGAATGTAGACAGTGTGTACATTTTGTACAAGTTACATCTATTATTGGATCACTCATTTAAATTTTATAGCTTGGATTCGCAGTAGGACATAATAAATGTGGAGTTTGGTTCAAATGTTCAAGGAGCTAGAACTGAAACGAATAACAATAAATAATATTGAAAGGATGAGACTATTGCTGATGCCGATGTTCATGGTTCATCATCATCATGATCCTGCTGATACTCATGTTCAACGTTCAATGTTCATGCTGATCCTTAGCAAGAAGAAAAATCAATACAGGACATTTCGACTGATTTTGGATTTTAGATTGAAAAACCCGAGAGAGAGAGTCGAGACAAAATACATCAGTACATTTGTACAGTGTATACTGTATTCTGTGTATGGTATATTATTGTATAGAACTCAGAATTTGGAACGTTGCTGGTTGCTCTACCATATATATACAATTTACAATGTACAACAAAAAAGTCAGAGGAAAAAATAGAGAGGAAAAACGAAAACAATTAAGTTCAACTGAGTAAACCGAAACAGAACCAAAAACAGAGACCAAAACAGAAACCGAAAAGGAAGACCAAAGTCAGGAGGAATAAAATGGCTCATGCTGAGAATTTATGCAGTTTTCTCCTGCACTGCAATACCATGTACCCTGTGTAACGTATGTATCTACCAAGTACGATCTACGATGTACCACACACAGTACAATACAATAAATTCATATCTGCACTAGCACATGTCCACAAATCCCCACGAGAGTCCTTTTACACTGTATATGTGTCTCTATATTTTGTCTGCCTATATCAAGTTTATAAACATTGAATCTACTATCTATTTCTATTTCCATGATCACAGAGTCCACAGTCCACAGTCCAAACTTCCTTGCGGAGTGCAGATCCAGATCCAGACAGAGTCAAGGTACTTATGAAAACAGGAAAAGTTCATATTGTAGATTGTACCATGTACAATGTACAGTATATAGTATAAATACAGTATGTATATAGTATATGTATGTATGTGCAAAAGGACGAGTCAAGTCCACCAGGAACCCACGAACCAGGAAAACTGATGTAGATATTTATAGACAAAACTTGTGTAACTTTCTCTCCAGATTCCAGATTCCAGATTCCAGATCTCTTGCACCATTTTCTATGTACTGTAATATGTACAATGTACACCTAGGTTCTAGATTCTAGATTCTAGATATTAATACAGCATGTATATAAAATTATGCGAGTATATACCATGTAAAATGTGCATATACATGTCTACTTTCTACACTAAAGGACATTCACTCAGGTACCAAACTTTGTTTGTAGTTTCTACTCCAAACCAAACCAAACCAGACTTGAAAATCACAATTCTCTTTCCACTGCATACGACAGTCTGTTTGGACTTTGGACTTTGTATGAATCTTCGTATGCACCGTACTTGTTACAGGTACCGTAATATTGAGTAGATGGGGGAAAGATACAGGATATATATTGGTCTTCAGTTCAAAATTTACGTACACAGTGTATCCGTTATACATTATACAAGCTAAAGTGTGGGGTATATGGTATACGGTATGTGTGCCTGTGTTTTATGTCAATCCTGCCTGTTTTAGCTTTAACGTGGACATCTGGTATCTAGTGTCTAGTGCAACCGTTATCATAATTGTAAATGTAATTAGAATCCATGTGAAGTTCATAGCTGTATGATTATTTATACGTCTACTTTATAAAGTATAGTAGCTGTAGTAGTAATTTATGTAACATAAAAGATAAGAGAAATTCTACATGATTGTGTGTAATGTATAATATTATGTAATACTCATTGGTAGTTTAGTATATACCACAGAGTATAGAGTATAGAGGGGAAAAAGTGAGAAATAGTAAATAGTGAGAAAAAGGTTCTTACCCAGTCCGTATAAAGTTGGCCCAGAGTAAGATTATATTTTGCGACAGTTGGACTTCATTACGCGTGAAATTTCCATGGAAAAATCCCAATTTCATCGAGTCATCTTCACTCAGTCTCATAGTGGAATCTATGCTGTGTTGGTCCATGCCATGTCCTCCGGAAGATGAGGACGAGGATGAAGATGCAGAAGACGATGATGATGAGGAGGAGGAAGAAATTCCAGAAAAGAACAAGGGCACGCCAAACACATACTCCACATCTTCTCCATGAACACAACCCAGACGCTGTAAATTATTACAAATGAGAATAAGAAAAAAACAAGCATTAGTGAAAGTTGCGGTTGTACTGTGAAAAGTATATTATAAATTAGTATATCATAATATAATATTACGTACGTGTGTACAAATACATTATACATATCCATACATTATTATTATTATTTATTATGATATCATTTTTCCACATGGTTTTGAACTTATGAAAAGTATAACAAAAGCTCCCTATAGTCCATAGTCAATAGTTTCTAGTTTTTCTAGTTTCGTGATATTTTATTGTTTTTGCTAATAATCCCCTTCTCCTGTTTTTAATACCACGACTTGCCTGCCAATTTCCAATGAACTCAATTCCCAATGCTCAATTCTCAATTCTCAATACTCAATACATGTTGAAATATGCAGTGTATATTTTTTTCAAAAAAGTAGGAATAAAGTTTTATGTGTTCCAGCATCCAGCATCCAGCACCCAGACTGCACGAGTAAAGGGCGGGACTTGGAAATTCAGTAATTGGAAGGATGGCATTGGGAAGTTTGATAGATTTGAGGGCAAAAAAGTAATAAGGAACACTCCACTTTACAGGCTAAAGCCCACACTATAGTGTACCAAAAATACAAACACAAATACCAATCACGGAAAAAAGGCGGTAGAAAAATTTTAAGGATAAAAATCTGGAAATTATTTGACTCGATACTCGATACTATTTTGATATTGAGCATTAAGTATTTGAATCAGGCAAATCAGGTGAAGAGGATGAAAAAATCTCTCAAGAAAATCTACAATCTAGAATCTAGAATGATATTCGAATTGCACCTATTTTTTTAATAAGAATAGATACGCTCCTTTGAATTTTGAATACTCCAAACTCCAAAGTTTACAACCTAACTTTGTGCAACGGAACAAACTAATTATTTTTCTGTACATTGATTTTTGATTTTAGTCTGCAGGTGTAATTTACAATTCCTAGTTTTAAAGTTTGGAGCATCAGAGAATGGAAAAGGGAGAATCCTATGACGTCCTGTTTGTATTTTGATCTGTATTTTGGTTTGATACAAAAATAGAGATATGGCTAAGAATTCTAGACTGTTTGAAGTCTCTGTAATTTAACCACGTACAGATACAACTTACGTGGAAAATGGACCATGTAAATAGATCAAACACAACAAATAACAAATAATATTACCAAAAACCAAACAAACAACAAGAAGCAAATGACTCATTGACCAAGCTACCAAATAAATATGAATATGATTATCAATTTTAGCAATGTTATTGCATGTCATCCTGACTTGCAATTTACATTCACAATTCACAATGCGCAAAACAAAATAAAATATACAAAACACAGAGTTTATGTAAAACATGAAATTACTCGTATGTCAGATTTTGGATTGAGGTTTCTCCTCTGATTCTCATACCCATTATCCATAAAACATAAAACAAAGGCTAGAATCTAGAGTAATTTGTAATTTCCAACTGTTTCATGTTTCATTCCCTGAAAATTATTTCCATTTCCATTTATAGTGATTACTGATATTTGGAATTTGGAGTTTGGAGCTCTGATTTTGGCATAGAATGAAATATCGATAGGTGAAATGTTTTCTATCAGATTAAAGTCTCCGATTACATTTGAAATGTGGAATCTGGGATATGGAAAATGGAAAGCATGTTTAATGTTCAATGTACATCGTGCATTGTGCATGCAGTAGCTTCATGTACCGGCACCCTTTAACCTTCAACCTACATGAGTTGTGTAATCCAAATTCCAAATGCACAGACTGTAGGTTATATTAAAATAGAAAAGTATTTATTTCCTGTGCATATTGGAGACTAAATGGATCGTATGAGTATTGAGTATTGAGCATTGAATAGTGAATAGTGAGTAGGTTGTATCTAGAATCTAGAATGTAGAAATCAGAAACCAGAAATCAAAATACATGTAGAAAAGACAAAGGGACAGAGAGAGAATATTTACTCACGAGTTTGAGCTCGAGAGTTTGAGGTACTAGGTTACGAGTGCGGATATGAGTAAAGAGTACTGAGTAGATACATAAATTTGAAAGATTGAAATTTGATAAGAGAGCACAGAAGAGGGAAAAGGTAAAGGTATGGATTTCAATCAGAAATTTCCTAGAAATCCTCTACATGTATCTATCTGTATTTCGAGTTTCCAGTAAAATTTGTATCACTTTTCTGTTCTATAACTGAAATCCACAATCCAATCCAGAGGGCTACCACTACAAACTAGTTAGAAATTACAAATCACCAAGAATCAAGAATCAAGAGTTATTCTGCTACACTATCCTTTAAATGAATCTAGAATCTAGAATCTAGAACATAGAATCCACAGATGAAGCCACAATAAAATGACCCCAAACTCTAAACTCTAAACTCTAAACTCTAAATACCTAATGCGCATTAGTTTTAGTAATATTATTTATTATTTTGTACAAATCGCAAATCACAAATCTCAAAGTGTTATTATAATTACTAAAATTCATATCATGAAATTATTATTCCATTTTCTTGGCCACATAATATCGTTGTTTTGTGTTATGTAATACCCACATTTTACATAATTATGTGGCAAGAAAGTTGGCGAAACCAAAGCCAAAGAACAATTAAAGTGAAGCATTGATTATTGCTCATTGCTCAAAGACAAAGAAAAAGACGGAAGAGAAAGCATTCCTTGGAACTTATTTCATGTTTTATATTATACGTATATCGAGTGGGATCTGTGAAATGCGGCTCAAACGCATTGTGTACAATAGTGAATGCGGCTCTCTCAGAAAGTGTA
>JAQGBH010004920.1:0-15530 GCA_034698265.1 Sminthurinus aureus
AGAAAAACGTTTTAAAGGGGTTAAATTTGTGTTCGCCACAGTTACCTCAAAACCACAGATCCCCCAGTTAACCCTACTGTTAACTTTTTTCTCATTAATATGTGGTAGTTTTTATACCATTTCCAATTTACAAACCAGAGTACAGAGAGAATATATATATGGAATACGGAAAATGTCAGATAGCAGATAAAAATTCTGTCTGTGGTTATAAATACTTGCAACTCTTGCAATTTACAATATATTATGCACAATGTCTTATAATATGATTTATAAATAATTCATAGTTAATTAACAGTTAGTCGGTCTGTTCAACATACTCAATAGTACAGTATGAAGAGTGTATGGATTACGGTGTCTCTGGCTTTAAATTCATACGCAGACTTAAATAAATAAAAATAATGTGTTTCATCAGTTTGCAGTTTGTCTCTATCGCAAGTCTCTCCAGAAGAGATGTAAATAAAAATATTGGAAATTCTTATATGAACAGAAATAACGCATATATATCTTTGAAATTTCCTCCTTGTCGCTAAATAATTATTTCAAAGGGGTTTATCTTTTGAGCAGTAAGCAGAGACAGTACATTTTTATATCATAGCAAATGATAATTATTATTATTGTAATTAAATTGAGACTCTCTTCAATACTTCAATACTTCAGCAACTCTCGAATCTCACATGTATATAAAATATATAATAAAATGCTAATGGATTGCTAAAAAAGGCAAAAGATAGTATATAATTACGCAAATGCTGATTTGCAAATCTTTTATATGATATGCTAAGGCTGTATATTATAATCTATTATGTTTAATTATACTTAACATTAACTCGTTTCTCATCTGTGCATATTGATATGAGATTGATACATGCATGTAAATATGCACGATATTTTCCAAGGAGATCCTTTGGCGGTCGGTTTGAACTCAAGAAAAAAAAACTCGAAGCTCGCAAACTCGCAAAGTCAATTAGTTAATTAGAAATTAAAATCAAATGTCTTGAATAGTTAAAATGTCGTTTTTAATATATCAAAGAAGTGATCCCCGGTATCCCGATTGGCTTCCTTTAGTAACCCAGCAGGTAAACAAATCATTAATTATTACAATTTTCATCAAATATCTTTGAAATAGTTTCACTTTTTTTTATGACAGGATAATCCCTTCAAAATAATAATAATAATAATAATAAGAATAAATAGCATTTAGTGAACAGTTTGTTGCATAATGTAAGTGATAAAATTGATTGTTGAATGTGAATCATAATTATTTTGTAATTTTGTTTTTACAGCTACGACTTCGCAATCTAATACAAGTGATAGGTATCAATTTAAATACAAAGGAGAATGAACAAGTTTATTATACTCTTCATTTACCTGCAATGTCAGCCCCCTTTTTCACAAGTGAAAATACTGGTGGTGGATCTATCGTGTCCTGGAGAGAGATAGAACCTCGTCAAATGTCAAATGTTAAGCTCTCTGCTGCTGGTTTGGTCATAAGAATTTGGTCCACTCATGATGGGAGTAAACCTTTAGTGTCATGGGGAATTCATTTTAAAGGACTTGCTTTCCTCGGTGTCAAAGGGGATTGGAATACACAACATTTTCATCCAAAAACTATATTGATAAGAATGCCTTTTGGATTTTTTACGGCTGTGGGATGTATTCGGAATTTGACAGAGCCACCAAAACGGTTTTTTTGTATAGAGAAACCAATTGGTGTGTGTAGGGATTCTTATATTGTCAAAACTCTCACGGGACTTCATAGAATTCAAAGATCTCTTTTAGAAGAAGTAAGTAAAATTATTATAATACTATTATGGTTATTTTTATTTATTCTCATAATACATAAAGTATTATTAATATTATCTTCATTCGGAATTCTATAATCTATAATATATTATTGAATATTGAAGTATAACAAATTATGATAGTTTTTTGAATATGGATTCAGAAAAAGTAATTAAAAATTAAAACAATAATGTAAAATATAATTTGTAAAATTATATAATTAATCATTTGTGTACCTTTTCCCCCTATAAATAGTTGGAACTTGCTAGAAGACTTCGTTTTCAAATTGGTATCTATGGTTTTTCATCTGAATGTGAACATTCCACATCATCGCAAACATTGTCATCCAACTCAATAACTACTACTACAGCATCCTTATCATCGTCACCACCATTAACTTCTACAACTATATCAAATTTATCTTCAAATGTATTTTCTTTACCTCGTTCAACGTCAACGTCTATAACTAAATCGATATCGCATTTCCCGTCAAGTTCATATAATCTTCAACTAGTCGTGAGTGGACGGGCTCTACTCCGAGTTCAACAGGAAAAGACAAAATTGAAATGGAAGGAGGAAATTGAATCTATGAAATTATTAGTATCACTTTTAAGGGATGAAAAAGGAAGAGCAGAGGGTAGAGTTCATCGACTAAAAAAGAAAACACTCGCAATGGAAGATTTAGCTGGAGATTTAATCGGCCGAGTTCATGCGTTGGGTAGGGAGAGAGAACGACTCAGAGACTATAAAAATCTCGTTGCAGATAAAAAATCAAAACTTTTAGAAAAACAAGCTGCACTCAGTCTAAGGAAAAAACAGCTCATTTCAGAACTCTTAGTTATTTATCCTTTACAATTGGTGAGATTATAAATTTAAATTTAAATTTTCAAAACATTTTATTACTTTTATAAAGTTTCGAAGAAAAAAAACTTTGTGTTTCTTTTGAAATATGAAATAATTATTTACAGTTTATAAATGAAAAATTTTTAATGTAAATTTCAGGTTGAAGGTTCCAAAAGATATTCAATAAGTGAAATTCAGTTACCTAATGCTGAAGATTATGGGAATGAATCTGGAGCTCAAATATCTGTCGCATTAGGTTATACAGGTCATTTTGTTGCTATGTTAGCCAGTATATTAGGAATTCCACTTCGTTATCCAATTCGTCATTTTGGATCCCATTCTCGTATCATAGATCATATAACAACTCAAATTCCAAGTAAAGAACGAGAATTCCCATTATATTTCCGTGGACGGGAGGATGTTTATTCCAAATATGCTGTATATTTATTGAATAAAAACATTGCTCAAATTAGATGGTACTGTGGACTTGCAACGACTGATCTGAGAGCAACACTACCTAATTTATATAATTGTTTAACTTCTCGATTAATTATTCCTGGGTAAGTTTATATTGTTTTTCATTAATCATTTTTTATATATCTAAAATTCAGGATAAGTAATAAAAGAAGGAAAATTAAATGAATTTAAATGAATGAATTTTTCTTAAAGTTGGCCACCTAGTGCTAGTGACAGCTGTGAGATTGCCGAAGAATTGACTGAGCAGAATCAACACTTATGTAGAACTGAACTAAGTCTAAGTCTTGATGGTGGTTTAGATCAAATAGAATCAATGTCAACTCAACCTAAAACATTCGAAGAATTACGTATGCAGGTAAAATAAAACCAACAAAAAAATTATAACCCGAAAAGACACAAAAAAATCTTATACGAGTAATTCTATTATTATTTGTTAATTATTTTCTATTCTAATTTATTAATTTATTTATTTGAATTTTTATGTTGTACAGTCATGGCTTCGTTCCTCATGGTCTGATTTGGAAGCTGTACAGCTTAATTCCGTTCCGGACGGAGATATACAACATGGAAAAGCTCAGAATAGGTTTTTAAGTGGTTGGAAGAAGAAAACATACTCTGAATCTGAAGATATAGATCCAAGGTGGCTTACCAATTCTCTAAATTTGGAATCTGATCTAGGTCATCGTCGTCCTAGTGTCACATCAAGTAAATAAAATTAAAAAACCAAATCATTTCCTTATTTTACTTACGACTCATCTGTTTTTAAATTTTGGAATTATCTTTACAAGTTAATATATGTATAATATATACTTTTAGTTGGAAATATTTAAATATACTAAATTGTCAATTTTAGGTCCACCTCTTCGTTTGCCTTCCATCCTAATTACACAAAATGATACAAAAGACATACTAAGAAAGCGACGATATGGACGAATTGAGTCATCTCAAACAAATCTCTTACAGCAGCAACAACAAAGTATCTGTGATAATTTAAACAATGCAAGTTCAAATTCAAATGTACTCCCATCATCGTCAGAAAAAGGATTGCAGCAGCAGGCAAACATCACTCCAAATAGAAGAATCTTAGAAGTGGAGAAGCAAATAAACGAGTTTGAACGAAGAAAAAGTATAGTTTGTGATAATTCACCCACACATCATCTTCATCATTCATCCATCATCAATTCATTTGCCTTATCATCATCCACATCCTCAACTACATATACCAATAGTAATGTCAATACCGACTCAAATACAACTATAAGTACAACTACACCTACCTCCTCTTCTGAAACTACAGCTACTACTACCAATACTACTACTACTTCAAATGCAGCAGACCTTCAACTTCCAGTTGTAGATGATGCCTGGCTTACAACAGATGAAGAAAAATTAGACTCAATAGCAGATACAGTGAGAAAAATGAGTTTGATGGAAATGCAATTAAATCGTGCTCCTTCAGAACAACAACTTTCAACTCCAATTCCAAGCCCAAATCCAATTCAAATATTAAGTACGTTAAGTACCGTTCATGAACAGTCACTCAGTAGTAGTCAAGATGAACATGAAGAAAATCAGCAAACTGAAATTGAACAAGAGGAGCAAGATGACGAAAATCAAAGTAAATTCTCTGATAAATCTGAAGAGGTTCAAATTGGAGATAATATTGATATTTTCTTGAGATCAACAGAAACTGAAGATGGTGATCATAATGAACAACAACAACTCCTAACTTGTAGTGGTGATAGGGAGAAAGTAAAAAGTAGTAGTGCATTTTTAGTTCCTGATAACCATCACAATTCTGATAATAATAATCGAACCATGACTTTTTCATCAACTAGTAGTAGTACTACAGATGAAAATTTATCTAAGCATTTACCGGAATTAAACTGTGATAATAGTGTACTGAAAGACATGGCAGGAAAAATACAAGTTGAACAACAAGAAATAGATAAGCAAAAAGAAGAAAATAATCATGTGGAACATGTAAGTGATTCTACAGAAAATTATTATACTAATAGTCTACTTTTAAATAATTCAAATAATGGTGATGACAGTGATGATCCTTCATCGTTGTGGTTTAGAACCGAAAATCTTTTGAGTACTACCTCTTTTAATTTGGTCAAACGCCGTGTATCAGAATCGCAAGAATAATTATCTATTATCTACACTGCATACATAGATATATATAGTTTTTTTTCGTTGTCCTGTACATTGTACATTGAACATGGTAAAAAATGATAAATATACATGTATGTATACAATGCATTTTTATCATTTTTTTATTCCTTTTAAAAACGTCAAGTAATTTTAACCTTTTTAATAGTAGAATAATGAACACATTTTATCGTATATCGTTTAATTGTTACTTTAGTACGTGTCGTAAAAAATATTACTATTGTTTATAATTTATAAGTTATATTATTATATAAAGTTTAAGACTTTTGAACTTGATAATCACATAAACATCAATTACCTATATAATATATTATCTGTACACCGTACAATGTACTGTGAACTTTATCTTTCAAAATTATTTTTACACGAAACATAAAATATATATTATTATACGTTACACTACAATCTACAATGATAAATTATAATGAAGCGGGTCTGTCTCATACATTACTACACTATACTATTTAACCTTCATAATTCCGAGAAATTCCATTATAATTTAAGAAAACATAATACTTTTTATTTACATTACTTAATTTTTTAGTTATTATGAATCGCATGCCTATACACCAAAGTAACAATAATAATAATGATATAATAGGTATACAACGTAGTAAAATAGATAAGTGAATGATAATAGTAACAACAACAATAATAATTATTGTATTGTCATTTTAATATAATTTACAAGAAGCATCATTTTAATTCAACTCGAATGAGCTTTATTATATCGAATATCGAATGAATAAAAAATCCAAAAGGATAAATATGTATGAAACCATTACGAAACTAAACATTTAAATATAATACAGTGGTTGATCACTTTTTTTAAATAGGATTAAATACAGAAATTCTAGTTGTAGAGATATTCATTTAAAAATAGTAAATAAATAATAAGCATAATATAAATTATATCCATAATATTATAGTCTTTTTAGTCATCAGTCGTATTTATCATACACACACACACAATCAACATAATTTACAGAATATCAAGTTGGATTCAAGACTTAGAGCAAAACAGGAAAAAAAAATCGCATTGTGAATGAGTATAATCATTGTTTTTTTTGTAGTATTGTATATATACAGGATACGAGAAATTGGATATCTTGGAATCTACTTTACTTATACAATCTGTAATCCACACAGTTTAGAGTTCTTGAAAGTAGTAGTTAGATTGTAGGTTGATTTTCTTGATTTCCGTACATACATAATTTTATAATATTATACCGGTCTGGTGTTTGTAGACATGCATCATAATGTTATTTAGCTGGCCACCGATAAATGTAGATTATGTGGGAGGTAGGAGCTGACGTTTTGACAACTTGTACTACTCATAATTCCACTTTCATTAGAAGAGGAACTACTTATCTTTCGTTGTTTTGCCTAGAGATAAAGACAAAAAAGATTGTATGATTTCAATTCAAGGCAAATCAACATAATATCCTATAATCCTAATGAAAAGAAGTATTATTTCTCAATGCAGAACTTTAAAATTTTAAAGTATACTTACTTGAACTACTTCAATCTCTGATAACATGGTTTCGAGTGTAAAACAAATTTCATTAAATGGAGGCCGATCTTCAGGATTAAATCTCCAGGTTTCTTTCATCAAATTATACCTACAAAATTCACATTATCATTAGTCAATGTCTAGGTGACCAGTGATGATATTGAAAAATCTTATGTTATATTAGCATAAGTTTGTAAACACTCTTACAGCTCATTTGATGCCAAGTCTGGTTTTAAATTTCTCAACCCTCCTCTTAATCTATTTTTTTACCAAAAATGTTCATTAAATATCACTGTATAATTTTCACGGTACAATTTTAAAAAATGTTTACGTAATAAAAAACAGAATAAGGACTTACTTGTTTACAAAATCCAGCGTACAATTCATTCCTGGATACGGGGTGTCTGCACAAGTAAAAATTTCCCACATAGTAATTCCAAAGCTCCATACGTCTGAAAGTGTACTGAATGTTAAGTCCGTCAGAGCCTATAAATATTATAGTAGCATAAAACCAAGTTAAACATTACCAAACCACCATTAGCAATTTTTCGGATAATACATCATTTTATTTTTAGGTTTCCGTATAATAAATAGATTCTAGTTAATTTTCCTAGTTTCAGTGCCATTCGCTCTTCATGTATGTAGAACAAGTTAAAACATTTTACAAATTTTCTACACAAAAACACACTTCTTTTTTTTGCTTCAGAAGCGATGGGAAATTGTAATGACAGGTGCACTTAATGAACATTAATACAGAGTTTTGCACTTTTTTCACGAAAAATGCAGGGTAGATTTTAGCAGGGTAGAACTTAAAAAAAAATTTCTACCTCTGGTGATAGCCATGGCCAGGGCAAAGGTTGAGCATTGTTATTTTTTGCATAAATTTTTTTGTAATTATGTAGACGCCGAGATAAACCAAAGTCACATATCTTCGCCACTCGATTTTCAGTGAGCCTGTTAAAAATTAAAAGTAAATCGTACCACTTAAGTTCAATCTTTAATTTGTATTTTCTATAAATAACCAAATAATTGAAAACGACACAACATAAAATTGTTTGAAATTACAAGATGTTACGTGTCGCCAAGTCTCCGTGAATCACCTGAAATTTGTTAAAAAGTAAATTTTGCTGTGAACTTCTGTAAAAGTATTATACATTATACATGACTATAGGATCCATATTTCGATTTATTCTGTTTTCTACATACGCCTTTGTTACTGATGAAATCCATGCCCGAAGCAATTTGAAGGGACCATATGTACAAGTCCTTAACTAAAAAGTATGAAACATCCACGAAAACAGAATTAAGAAACACACTGAGGCATTTACAATCACAAATTTTGTACACATTCAAACGATTGTAGATCTATAAATTATAACATGTAATATAATATTTACTGTTAATTGTTAATATATGTGGATTTACGTGTAACTGTCTGGTCTTGGTCTGTGGAAGTGGGCAAAATAATATCATCAGCAATCCTGTAAGAGTGCAGTAATTAATGAGCTGTTAGTACTTTGATATCAATTCCTTCTCAAGTTTTAAATATTATGCATTTTTCAGTTTTTCGTAAAAACAAACAAAAGTAAAACAATAAAATATATTATGTCATTATACGCAATCTGGGTGTAAATGCATTCTGCTTGTGGTTGTAACTGGTTACGATTAGTTTTCAAAAAACTTTCCAAACTTCCCTGTGTACAAAATTCGAGAAAAATGAAGACTGATCCTGGAAAACAACACATATAATTTAGTTTTTGATTGTGGTAATGGTTCAATGAAGTGCAGGTTTGGAATTTTGGAGATTCCTAATATTATCGCTGGTAATTTATTTTTTACAGACGTCAATACTAGGTGTATACCTCATTTAAAATAAAAACAGATGAATAAACGCATTTACCTTTTCTAAGATTTGCGGTTGATGCCCCAAAAATAGCCAAAATGTTTTCGTGTTGACCCAAATAAATCATTATCTGCATTAAAAAATTGTATCATGTTATAACGTTCATTCAGTTAGACAATAATGAGTCATCTAATTTTGATATATTAGCTGACAAGAACAAATACCTTAAGTTCACTTAGTAGAGCCTTGGTGTAAAGTTTGTCCATGTTTGGCTTCACAGTTTTTGCAGCCACCCTTATTTGTGAATTTATCTTACCTTTTGTAATGATCATAAAATGAATCATATAATACATAGTAATTGATACATCATATGTCATATTTAATCTCCGTTACTAACAATGTAATGGAATTAAAAATCCATAGTAAAATTATATAAGCAAATCTAGAAATTCTAGTTTTAAAAACCGTTGAATTTACCTTCGAAAACTTGACCAAATTCACCCGCTCCTAACAATCGATCGAAATCTAGCTGTCAAGAATTGTTATATAATCAGTATTTAAAGACACAAGTGAAATGAGACAAAAGTGAATGAACACAGTTACAATTTATAATAACTTTCATATAAGCACGATGGATATATAAAATCATTTTGAAAATTGAAAATAATAGGTAGCATAAATACGTAAAATCTTACCAATATTGTAATCAGTGACTTCATATCGCTTGTCATATGGAAGGTGATTGAACCCAACCTCTGCTTTTACCAATGGATTCCCTCGTTCAAATTCAGCAATTTCCATTTTTGTAAACTCTTGCTGTTTGATTGCAAATAAAAATAAACATATTTTGTTCATTTACTGTATTTTGTGACTTTTTTCACTTTTGTAATAATTAATTAAATTTGGGTATAACTTCAAAACCACATGGCTTGTAAAAATTACTTTGTTTTCTCTTAGCTTCCTCATTAAATATAAGCCAAATGATATCATGATGATGATAAGTAGTGCACAAGCAATTCTGAAATGTTAACATATTATTCAATCAATTTTATCAGAAGATGAAAACAAAAAACACATTGTAGCAAAAATGCGCCTCAAATCTGAAGTCTAAATTCTAAATTTTTACCCCACTATAAAGTAACGATCTTCACTGTTGTTGTTGTCAGCGTCTTCCTCTGATTAAAATAGAAAATAGTATTAAAAATCAAAGATAAACCCACTCATAGTTAGAATAATATTATTATTCGCTTGATTAAACCATAAATTGTACAATAATTTATGTGAATTTTCTAAGTACCTCCAACAATCGTTTCAATGTCATCAGTTCTCTGTAATAGTTTCAAAATTGAGATATTTATCCAATTATTATTCAATTTTGAATAAAAGGCTTCTGTAGCTGATAGTTTTCATCATTTCATAATAATATGCTGTATATTTATTTACCCATTTATTATTGTTCCAATAAGGTGCAGAACATGAAATTCGACTGAGTTCATACGTCGCCATGACGGAGTAGAAGGAAAATTCTCCGGGGAAATCATAATCAACTTTAACTATAAATAAATTCATTATACAGTTAACAGATGGAATGGACTCAAATTTTTTTTGTAATGCTTTCTCTTTCTAATTTCTTTGTACACATTTGTTTGCAGGGGATTTTTACCTCTTTTAACCATGCCATTTTTAAACTGTGCATCCCACACCACTGTTTTAGCCACTGTGAACAGGTCTATTCGACATTTAAATGTGTATTGTTGTCCAATGAGTAATTTTACGATATTTCCATCCATCAACTTGCCGAATCCAGGATTTCTTTGATTGATCTCAGTTGGTGCAGGCGCTTCAATCGAGAGGTCGATATGAACTTCCTTCGGTCTATTTATTCAAAATCAGAAATATTTAGCAATCACTAATCAAGATAAATCAATACAAAAAGTAGTTGATTTCTTTTGCGTCTTACGGTGAAGTATGTGGTAAAATTGAGTAGTCAGTTCCAAAGTCTAGTTGATATATTTTTCCGTTTAAACCGGCAGAATACTGTAAATATTTAAAATCATTAAAATTTCATAAAAGTGTTCAAATGTTCCAATGTTTTACACTGTTTGATTTGAAAGCCGTTCAGTTAGATAAGAGTGCATTTTTGTGATTGCCTACAGAGACGGATTAGAATTTCCAGTGCTACAAAATACAATGTACCTCATAAATTCTCGAATATTTTCCAGATACGCAGTATGAGATCCCAGAACGAAAAGCCCTATGTATTTTTAGCTCAAACGGATAATGGTCACCCACCAAGTGTTTTGTTTCTCTTTCTCTCACAAAGTAACTATTGTTTCCGTATCCCTAATAAAAAACAAAAAAACAGACAGATACTTTTAAAGGAAATGTTTGATTTTTAAGTGAAATCCTTTTCTTTGTCTTTTGTTTTTTATTACCGGTAAAATAAATTCACGGACGAGTTTCATGTGCGTGGGGTTTTCACATCCAATACTGCCCAAAAATGGATTTTCCATTTCATTCTGAATCACACAGGTAATGTTCACAGTTATAGGATCATCTGTTATCATATTCACCTCGTGGTTCATCGTCACTTTGTTATTACGTGAAGTCAATGGTGGTATCCCTTCAAAACCAAAATCTGGACCTTTAACTACAAAAGAAAAAAAGATTTTATTTTATTTTCAAAGATCAGAGCCTTTTTGGTATAAAAATACATTTTTTTCAGTGATTTACAGGATGGATAGGATAAAGTTAGGGCCGTGTCCTGGGCTTGATCAATCACACACTCAAATTCCAATTTAGGCCCTGGTTGTTGAGGATGACCTTTGTAAGAGGATTCTTCTGTATCAAAATTAACTATTGAATTTCCCAGTACTTTTAATGGAAAGGAAAAACCTCGCCAGGGTTCATAAGATACCATTTTTATCTCCGTTTTATCAGTTTCCTGAAAATAGGTATATAAGTTTAGAAATGAAAGATTTTTACATTTGACATTAAAAACATAAGACTTGATATTAGGTATAATCTTTTCTGAGAAATGTTTGATTTCATGCTCACATTTTGTTTGTGAAAAATCCCGACTGATGAATGCAGATGAGACGGTCGACATGGAACAACAATCATTTGTGAAAAATTTCCATGGTTAGGATTATCTTCATCTTTGAGCTGCAGTTTGGATGTTCTCGTGTGATTATTGAAGATGAGAGCTTCTTTCACAGAAGTTTCTGTAGACATCAACACATAAACAATTAAAGGTGAGGACAAAAATATCAAGATAAAAATAATTGTCTTAAGTAGAAGGGAGAAGGAAATGGAAAAACAATTTTTAGATACATTATAGATATGATTCATAGAAAAAGTTACACAATATGAAAAATAGCACAATAATTATTTTATTTAATTATTTAAACTCATGCAATATATTGAGACAATAAAAATAAGAATTGATATAGGAATACGAATAATAATAACAAGAAGACTTAATTAAATTCTTTAAATTGTCGCTAATGGAGCTCATTAATTATTTACCTTCAAAGAATAAATAGAAGGGTAATTGGATTGAAGAGTCGTTCATTCCACGAATGATGTAATTTCCCGTCCTTGGATAGACATGTCTTTTCACAAATATTTCACGCGATCCACCACTAGTACTATTATTGTTATCATCATGATCTATTATATCATTCATAGTATTTCTCACTGGAGTTTCATTATTATGATTCTGCTTCGAATAACTTTTCTCAATCACTTTATACAGAGCTTCATTACTTCGGATGTTCAAAACGATGTGATACGCCGTTACGATTTTTTTGGTAGTATCTGCAACGACAAATGGAAAATTAAAACTTTTACTTAACTAGTTCAAAGTGTTTTGAATTATAAAATAAGGATCAGTGCTAAACATAAAACTGATGTTATTTTTACCACTCTGGTCAATTTCCTTGAAAGATGAATAATTTATTGCTTCGGTAGGCTAAAATAGCAATTGCATGAGATAATTAAAATCAATACACAATAAAATAAAATACAGTAATTAAAAATTAAAATTCTACCATAAAAACTTTTGAACTTTTTATATGTACATACCTGAAACCCGTCATAATCAAAGTCGAGATGAAAGGGTGCAAAGCATCGGACTGTTATTACTAAACATAAAACAGAAGAATTTATAAGTCATACTTTGACGCCGTTCAAGTTTTATTTTACATATACTTTGACAGCAGTAATTCAGTGACGATACATTTAAATGCTTTAGTTGCTTACCGTCAAACTCTCCGACAATTCTGACGATTCCTTTTCGAACACAACTGATTTGATAGTCTTTTTGAAAAATTGCACTGGAATTAAATCTGCATTGAATTTGACTCAATTCAGCTCCTGGTGGAAGGCAACTTTGGAAAAAGTTTGAAATTTCACTTCCACTTTCTTCTTCATCAGATTCTCTGGAAGAAAGTTGCTTTTTAAATCCATTATCTTCATCTGTTGTTCGCTGATTATGATCTTGATCTAGATTGTTTGTGCTATTATTTTGATTTGGATTATCATTTGCAGTGACGATGAGAAGAGATGGGAAATTCACAGTTAAAACAACAAGTAGACAAATTCGCACCATTTTTTATTTATTTATTTAGTCTTTATCAAAAATATTAAGGTAAAAAACATTAAATTCTCATTAATTATTATTATTATTATTCAGTAACACTGGTAAATTTTCCATGAAATTCAAGTTCACAATAATAATTATCATAATAATACTGGATGTTTAGAAAATAGATGACTTGGCAAGCTTTAGATTTTACTCCATATTTAGAATTTAGAGTTCACACTGAAGAAAAAATGGAATAAAATTACAAACACAGAAAATCATATGAATGGAAAATGGAAATGTGCAGAGCGTGTTTTGTCATTGGCATCGAATTTAAATAACATTTACATTTTGTATGAATGTAACACGATACACTAAAAAATATCGTAGTATATAGTATATATAGTAAACAGTAAACAGCACGCGTCTATTGAGTATTTATTTGGTGTGATTCAACTTTTATGAACACTGAAAGTCACGCAGTGGAAACTTGTATTAGGTATTTATTACCTATACCTAGCAAAGATTTATCAACGTTTATAATGTTTTGGTTCTATAGATTCCAGTCAATTCTAATTCAGATCAAATCTAAAGGTTTTCTTGATAGTATTGAAATTAAACAGGAAAAATGATGAAGTCAATAAATAAATATGACATCACTTTTTCTCGACTTTTCAACTTCCACATTTCATCTGTATATTTAGAAATAAATAAACTCGATTCTGGATTCTTGATTCACTCCTATTCTTGATTTTTGAGCAAATTTAGATCTGGAGCATGAATCAGACACAAAGTAAAAATCACATGTGTAGCGATTAGCTACTGGTTTAAAATAATAATGTTATTGTAAAAATGTACACACAAACATTTAGAGTACGGTGAGCAGTGGTACAAAGTGTTTAGAAAATGAAGCTTGTGTAAATACTTAGCCGGAAATCACTTCAAAATAAATGCGTAGGGTATAGCTTATCATTTATGTATCTGGCCAGTATACTGATCGACTGCTTTTGTTGACTACCGAATGACAACTGATAGTTAAAATAAATAATCTTTGTAAATATTTGATTGCCCCCAAATCATTTGTCTACCCCTGATCTCTGCACTCTGCAGTTTATAAACAACAACGATTAGGAATTAGGACTTTGGAGTTTGATTATAAATTTGCATATATTATTATGGTGATTAAAATTGACCGACTTTTCAGTATCGTTGAATAAATTGGAGTTTTGGGTTTTGGGTACTCAAAAAATATGTTGACGCTAATAAAATGCTAAATGACGTATCTAATACTAAAACGCACTATAGTCGTAGGTAATTAAATCTTGTGTGTATTAGATAGCACTGTGTGCATGCTGCATGTATGACGTATGATGTGTGGTTAGGTTTAATTTGACGTTGTGATGAAGTCTGATAAACATATAAATAGTTCCAAAGGCCGAGAAGATTAATTGTCCAATCCGCAAAAAAATCTATACAAATTATACCAAGTATTACACTTTAAATTTTATTGTTTTACGATAAAGGTGTTTCATGTTTTAAGTTTTTGCAAAAGTCAGCAGAAATCCAGGATCAAATTACATTCAGCATGCAGGCATTAGAGAAAGTTTTAGCAGTCGGCACTAATTATTAAGTGAAGCTTATAACTTGAAATAAAATTAATATCTTGTCTTGATAATTGATAATGATGGGTGATCATAAAAAGAACTCAAAACTCAAAAGCACTAATTATTCCACCAATTAAAAAACTAGTACAATTTTCACTCTCGTCTGTTATCCAATATTCATTTTTATCAACACCAAACTACACGGCTACTGAGGATAGAGACTGGACTGCCTGGCATTCAACTTTGGCGACGATTAACAATTAACGCACCTAATTTCCAATCGTCAGTGGGAATTTCCAAATTTCTGCTCCTTTCTACTGCTCACTCGTCTTCAGCACTATCTGCTATTTGCTACTAGATAAATATAACCAACAAGCTTCAACTAACGACTTGTGACTTACGAGTGACCGAATGATAGTGCATAGACGATGGAGGAGGAGGAGAAAGAAAGAAAGAGAAACATAACACTACATATAGACAATTATTGCACTTTACTCTGATGTCATTATTAGGCTGACCCGTTTCCTCTCAAACGTAGAAATCCCGGGTTTTTAGTATTGGATCTTGTAGAACTAAGTGACAGAACATGTTCTGTGAAGTTTCAAGTCGATCCGAGTTTATTAAGGGTCCTTTAGAAAGGGTCAAAGTCAAAAAAAAATTTAAAGTTTTTGTGGAATTGAAACGCCACTTGCTGAAAATGAACGTTGT
>JAQGBH010004921.1:0-15530 GCA_034698265.1 Sminthurinus aureus
ATTTTAAACACCATGGAAATAAAATTTCAATACAAAAAACCTGCTTTTATTTTCTGTCGAAAAAGTCGTACGAAAAAATAGTACGAAATTTCCTGGCGAGAATAGGCCAAATTCCGTACGAAAAACTCGACATAATTCTCGAGATTTTTTTTTACAGAACTCTGCTACTTTTTTCTTATTCGGGGAGCCATGAGATTTAGAAATTATTTAAGACGTGAGAAACAACACTAGATTTTTCATTTTTGAATAACATAATAACCAACAGCTAGAGACTTTAATGTATCATTTACATAATACATAATGCAATCTTCATTATACATGATACAAAATTCATTTGACTAATACTTTTTCTACTGTGCTGGTAGGATTCATGAGGACACAAGTTAATTGTACATTCAACATTCGAGTACAGTCATTCATAAATAATGATAAATTAAATATTAAATATAATAATTATTGTTATTGATAATGATATTATAGTTCTTACTTGCATATTCAGCTAGGATGACTGATACACACATTTTATCAAAAAAACTGATGGGGAAAAAGAATGAAAAAGCAAACGCAAGGTATCATTAATTACTATCTTCTGAAGATTCATCATCTGCCGGATCGGATGTGCTGTCTTTGGACTTGTTGTTTTTCTTAAAATCTTGTAACGTATCAGATACAGATCCTGTAAATAAATGATTTAAAATTATTATAATTGATTTATTAGCAAATTACATAATTTTTATAAAAACATGCTAAGTATCACAGTACTACCAAAACGAGTTTATCTGCAACAAAATGGCACACAATTTAAGAATGTATTGCTCTATGCTTTAGACTTACGTTTTGGCTTAGTCCTTTCTTGACTCAGTTTTTTAGCAGAACAAAGCTTTTTAGGAGGAGTTGTAGGTGAATCTTCAGGTAATTCATCTTGTACAAATACCATTTTCGTTTTCCCGGATAATCTTTGAATAATTGTTCCTAAAATAAAAACATGTACTTTTATTGTACTTCTACAAGTTGAATATTATTATGAATATTATAATATCTGTTCTACACTACAGTACTTGTAATAAACAGGAGTACTGTGATAATTCGCTGATGGTGGATAATAGGACTACATAATTAATAATTCATGAAAAAGAGCAATCAACAATAATACATCGTTTGATATTTATTGGACTTACTTGGTAAATGGAATGTTGAATGGTCTTTTTTATTTAATTTGCTTGAATTTTCTTTCACATTATTGCTTGTTGAAGCAGAAACAGAGCCTGAACTTGATCCTTGACTGTTATCAGCTGCTCCTTTAATCCCTTCGGTAATCACATGTAAATTTATTTTCTTTTTGCTTTTACCAACAATAAGTCCTAAAAATTGTGAATTATAGTTTATAGTAGTTGTTTACTATGACAAAGAATTGCACCAGGAATTGCTATGTATAATATTATTGAAATTTTTAAAAATCATAATGGTGTGATAAAACACAGGAACATGGTAAAACACAATTACTTAAGCAAATTTTAATTTTAAATAAATACACAAAAAATCAAATACAAAAAACAAGAAATATTAACAATGATATTGTACTTACTTGATTTTAATCCTCTTGTTTTGGGTTTTTTATTGGTATTACTGGATTTTTTACCCAGCATTTTGATAAAAGTCGAAGGCAATTGAGGTACTTCATCTTGTACAGCTTCTGCTTCGTCTTCTACATCCTCAGTTTTGTCTTGTACAGCCTTTGCTTCGTCTTTAATTTTCTTGTTAGCTGCAACAACGCTTTTCCTGGCTACATTAATGAAAAAGTATTTAATGAATAACGAATAACATGAGTAATATACTTCCCGAAACAGACAGGATTTTTGAGAAAATTTATTTATCAAAACGAACAAACGTATTATTATTATTACCTCCACGGTTCCAATCTTCTTCTGAAATTATTGTACATAGACCATCTAATAATCTTTTCATTTCCTCTTTTTCAGGATTGTGAGTGGATTTGACATGACGTTTGAGTTCCCAAGGTTTTACAAAAGCAGCGGGACATTGTTGACCGGGTAAACCATTTTTAAGGACACACGGACATGGATAAACATCACGAGAAGCAACATGTTTTTTCCTATTATTAATGATTTTAAAAAAAATGTCATTTAAGTATTACATAATAATTTTGTTTTCATTACTTATCTTATTTAAAATTAGAATTAAAATTTTATTACAAATCAAAACATCAACTTTATACAAAATATATTTATTTCTGTATTCGTACGCGAGATGAGGGCCTCTATTGCTATCACTAATCCATTCCTTACAAAAATGACAATATTGCTTATAATACTTCCCCGGCTTGTTTTCATAATGTTCTTGTTCTTCGGGAGTCATTATTGGTTTGAGCACTTCTTCCCAAGCTTTCCATTCGTCTCTATTATCTATTACAAAATCCAACTTTTTTGCTTCTTTTTCAACATCACTTTTTGTTTTGATTTCTTGTACTTTTTTTTCTACAGCCTCTATTAGTTGTTTATGAGTAATTTCATTATTATCCTCATTTTGGATTTCATCAAGAGCTTCAAATGTTAGATTTTTAAAAAACTTGTCCACTCCATTTGCAATGATCCAATTCTTCTTGGTAGTAGCAAGTGGATGGACCTATGTATTATTTCAAAATTCATAAACACCATAATTAATCTTCATAACAAACGCATTGTTACAAAATTTCTCTTATGCTTTCATTTACATGTTAAAATATTTTCTTATGAAAATAATACTTACCTCATTTAAATCATGACGATAACTTGAACTCTGAGTTTCCAGTACATCATCATCACTTGTACTTGTTCCACGACTCATATTCAAATCCATACTCTTGTCTTTAGATGTAAGAATGTGGTTTCCAGCCAGAGGAGTAGTTGTAGAGACGGTGATTATATCAATATCATTGTGACTACATGATGGCTTCTTTTCTGATGGTGGACAATAATCCGGGTTGGTGATTTCTATCTGAATTTTGGGTTTCTTATTTTCCTTGACCACTTTGAATGGCCACGTTTTGATATTTTCTTGACCTTTTCCGTCCTCGAATTTCCGTCCAATTAATCGTTTGGCATCAAAAATGGTGTTTTGCGGATTTGAATATGACTGATCTTTGACAGCGTCGCCAACAACGGAACCATCATCTTGAAACGAGACGAAACTGGGTGATGTTTTGTTCCCGTTTTCATTGTGGATCACCTCGACTTTTCCATTTCTGTTCACAGCGACACAGCTGTTTGTGGTTGCGAGATCAATTCCAATGGCAGGTGAACAAGTTGGCTTTTTTAATAGATTTTTATCTTGATACATCTTGTAGATTACTCTGAGTGCTTCTTTCAATTCTTTTTCTTGACCCAGAGTCAGTTTGAGATCATCACAGGTTCTTAAAGCTTGCTTAAGAATTTTTTTGTCAAGTTTCAAAAGTTCTGCAGGCTCAATAAAATTTGTAGAATTAATTTTTTTCCCCATTTGTTCATTATAATAATTTTTGGCAGTATCAAAAGCTCGAGTTACAACTACTTGATCTTCTTCACGCTTCAACTGAAAAACTTCCAAATAATCTTGAAAGCACTTATTGTTTGACTTAGTAAATTCTTGATTTAGTCCAGTGATAAACTGAGGATTTGCATGAGGATTTTGAATATTATTATTCAGATGCTCCGTCAATTCCTTTGCCATCTCTTGTTCTTTCTTTTTTAGCTCCTCTTCATCTTTACAGCTCTCGATTAGCATTTTCATTTTATCTGTGTATAATTGTTTGACTTCAAATAATATAACTCTGGCTCTTGATGTGTAATAAGAAAGTCTCAGTTCATTTTTTTCTTTATACTCTTCAAATTTCTTTTGAATCTCGTCATGCATATCACTCATTTTTACATTAAAAATCTCTTCATTTCCATTTTCCATTTTTACGGCAACTTGTTCAGTTTCACCATCTTCAGATTTTATTTTCACTTGGCTCATACTATTTTTGTACTCGAGATATGATGAGGAAAAGTGTTCAATTGCATTTGATCGATTCTCTTCATGATTCTCAATAAAAACAGGCTCATCCAGGAAAAATCCAGGAGGTGACAACAACTCGGTCATTTTGTCCATGTACAATTTAACTGATTCATTAGCGGCTTTTTTAACTAGAGACGTAAAATCTGTTGTTGCTGATGAGTCAGTTGTGGGATTTTGAGTAGCAAAAGAAGAAGTTGAAGAGGAGGAGGAAGATGGTTCAATTTTAACTTGAGTAGTCGTGGTTGAAACTCTTGAACTTCCAGACGCTGCTTTCTGCTTGTAAAATAAACAGATATTTTTTGCTACTAGTATGACCTTGTTTATTAAAATTATAACTATTATCATTTATCATGTAATATGTAATATGAGTATTGTTATTATTATTATTGTTGGTGTATACAACAAAAATAAACAAAATTGTTCATGCTACTGTACTGTAAACACTGACTTGTACCTCAGAAGTGAGTAGATCCGCATCCACATCACTATAATGAAACAATGGAAGAACAATGCAGCTGTCAAAAGTGATTGGTGTGTACGCGCAGCTTCTAGGCTCTTCACTCGCTTGGAGTATGTACTCCTGTACAAAGATTTTCGAACAAGGATAACTTGTAAGATTCGCGCGCTTTGCTCGCTGCTCTCGCTCTGGACACATCAATCACTTTTGACAGCTGCATTGTTCTTCCATTGTTTCATTATAGCAATTTGGATGCGGATCTACTCACTTCTGAGGTACAAGTCAGTGTTTATAGTACAGTATGTACCAACAAACAAAAAGACAGAAAACAGCACACTTTTATTTTTATTTTTATTTTTCACCTTGGAGAACAAAATCTACATTTGTGTTTGTAATCTGCATTTTGTATCTGGATCAATTGTTTGTGATTTGTGATGTATGGTATTTTGCATTTTGATTTCATTTCATTTCATGTGTTGGATAGATTCATTAAAAATTAAATGTTGGTTGCGGTGAGATGAAGGAGAGAAAGAAAGAAAGAAAGAGTGGACTTGCTTGTACACAATACACAATATTTTATCAACTGTTTGTTACACATGGAATTTGGAATTTGGAATACAGAATTTGGGAATGGAGATTGCACACTGCACGTGTCTGTTTTTGTGTTTTTGTGTTTTGCGGTGTGGTGTGATGTGCCGTGTTCTTTGTGCTCTGTGCACAGATAAAATAATACAGATTTAATAAATATGTAGGCTATGTAATTCACTGAGTCAGCTCAAATTCAATTATTTATATTATTTCCTTATACCTTTGTTTTGCTTTTCGTTCCTTTGCTTCTTCCCTATTTGTTTTATATTGAGTATTGAGATTTGAGATATTAAGATTACGAGATTGGACAAAAGATAAGACATGAGCTGAGTTTTGCTTTGTTTTGTTGAGAACTTGAGAATACTGTAGCATTGTTACTGTTAGTGCTTTGGAGGCACTCGTCGCCTCGCACATTACACTGCATTACTTACATTACATTTTGCCGTCGGCTCTTTTTTTCCCTTTTCATTTTTCATCATTTCATTTGTATTTTTGAATTCTAATTCTGCTTCTCATTCTGATTTAGAATATGGAATATATGCAGTATTGTGCAGTGCTGTATCATGTTGTCTGTTGTGTATTGTCTATTGTGTAGTTAATTGGTGTTGCGTGGCCGCCACCACTGCCACCGCTACCACCTCCGCGGTCTCAAATCAACAACTTTGAACTACGAACAACCAAAACTCACTAGACCAAATCCGTTGAACGTTGAACGTTGTAGGAGCAACGTTAATGTTAATGTAGGCAGAAAATCCGTATCATTCAGTTGGTTTTCCGCTAGTTGATAGTTTCAAGTGTATAACATGTACATGACGAGCCTCGTGTCTTGTGTACTGTTGTTGTGTCTGCAATTTGTAACTTGTAATCTGTAATCCGTCGATAGATAGACATTTGTGTTCATCAAGCATCGAGCATCGAGCATCCGCACATGTTTAATGTTTATCTATATCTGTACACAATACACATTCTTCATTATGATGTACTCCATATAAAGTATAATATACTGATTATATTATAACGTAAAGTATGTGTAAATTGTACAAATTTTGCTTATATTTCTTACACCAACGTCTGCGTCTTTGTCTGTGTCTGTGGGTCGGTCTTTTTAGTCGGTGTTTGTAGGTATAATTTGTAGGTAACCGTGTAATGTAATGCCCAATTATCATTATTTATTTGTATATCATATACCATAATATATTATACCGTATACCCTTAATATCATTAGGTATCCACTTGCAAGGTTTTAGATATGCTTTCCTTTTCATTGCAAAAATTAAACTGCATACTCAATACTCAACAGACAATATTACGCACAATTCACAATATAAAATATAAAGCTCAAGCCGCACGTCATTCCTGTAATTAGGATTTTTGATTCTTGATTCTTGATTTCACACACACACAACATAGACACATTTAATACATAAAACATAAACATTGCTTACTCATTCCAAACTTATTAGTGAACTGCACTCTCTGTTTTGTGTACCTATTTCTTGCATTTCTCAAGTTTTCTTGTTTATTTCTGTATTGTGTATTCTGTATGGAGTTTTGTTTAGAGTTTGGTTTGGTTTGGTTTTGGAATTTGACGTTCTGTTGCTCATTGAAATTGAGTGTGAATTATTATCATTATCCGCGTCTACGGTATGGTATTGTATCACATTATATTAGATGTTAGTGTTGGAGGTATTATTACAATTATACATTTCGATTGCGATTCTTATTCTGATTATGACCGTGATTAGGACCAAATATTAGTAATATAATCTCCACCTGTGTGATTATTACATTAGCCATATCCACAAAATACCAAATACACTGCATCGTATATTGTGTATTATTAGTATCATTAAATCAGTCCCTGTGATTATGCCCACACTTTATTCTTTATTTACGAAACACCAAAGACCAAATTACATAGTACACCTTCCACCTTACACCTTTTGTTATTGTTTATATTATTATTATTTCTTTTTGTTTTGTTTATCTCGTAATAAAAATACCTCGGCTTAATTATTTACTACAAAAACTCTTTGCATTTATTGTACAGATTTAAAATGTCTTAGATATTTTATGGGCCGAAAATTAAAATTAAAATTTGTCACGGCTGAATGTCTATTTGAGACAAAAAGAGCATGAGTCATGAGCATGAATAATGAATTTGAGCTTTGAATTTGGGTATTTCCTGTAAATTTCAATGCGTAATGTTTCATGTCATGGATTGGTTTGGTTTGCATGTTGAGTGTTGAATGTTGAATGTGTCTTTGTGGAAATTGAAATTAAAATTAAAAATACAATTACCATTGCATTTAAAATTGAAACCTAAGCTTTATATCTGTATTGTGGTGTCGATGTTGTGATGTTGATGTATGCTAAATTGGCATGTCGAATGTCTGAGTCATATTATTATATTATTTTATTATAAATTACGAGCTACACTTTCCATACTTTATGTAGAATGCTCAAGATTTTACAGTTTAAATTGCATTGGTTAGTTTTGGTTTTGGTTTCATTTGCTCATTTGCTCATTACTCACCGCTCGATAGTTAGTACTCAATAGTATTGAGTCAATACTCAATACACGCTACAGCATGCTACAGTAGGCTAAAATCTGGCGTTTTTCATAGCATGTACATAATTTGATCAAAGTAGAGTTTTATTGCATTATATATGTAGACCGTAGACCATAAGATATGATAGGATGATGACAATTATGGGATTATGAGGATTTTTCAACGGCATTTTGCAAGTTTTAATTTGAGGTAGTCAAAAATGATTGAGCAATAAAACCTGTCGATTCTAGACTCTAGACTCTAGACTGTGGATTGTAAATATAATAAGTATTAAATAGTAAATGGAGGATGAAGAGAGAATTTGAAATCTGGCACGTAACAAAAAGAAAAAGTAACCAGTAGGAAAATACAAATTATTGTAAATATTAGTAAACCAAATTAAATACTCTGTCTTGAATTGACTTGAATTGACTTGAATGACATATTAATTATACCTTGTACATTTTAGATTCTACTTGTAGTTTTATTGGACAAATTAATATTGGATTTCAGATTGCATGTGCTCTTTTGTTTTCTCTCTTTCTTTCCTCGAGTGTCGAGTGTCGAGTGTGGAATGAGAGAGGTACTCACAATTTATTATACCAACATGAAACGGAGTGAAATGAGATGCGATGGAATGGAATAAAATGAAAATCAAAGATCAAGAATCGAAAATCAAAGCTTGAGGATCGAGTGATTAAAAGAGTAAAAAGTAAAGGGTGAAAAGAATAAAGAGCTACCGCTTGACAATTATACGTAATGAGTGCACAGTGCACAGTGCACATTTCATACGTCCACATTTAGTCCATAATTCATTATCCACCATCCAAACACCATTTAAAGTCAATTGGGTGAGTAGATCAGCCGATGATTTTTTTTTCAGCTGAAAAAAATCTAAGGCATCAAGAACCAAAAGTACTAATTGTAAATTGTACAAAGTGCAAGTACAAAATACATGGCTGATTTAATATTTAGTATTTACCTTTGTCTTTAATATTTACCACAATTCACAATTCACAACTGCTGTCATTTTTCAAGTCGCAATTTAGTGGAAGGCCAAAATTAAGTGAAACCAACCAGATTTTTTCTGCATTCTTCATTATGTGCAGCTTAAAATTTGCTTTCGTTTTATTTCATTCACTTTTGACTTTGGTTTTCATATTCCATTGCAAATATAGTTGCAAGTTGCACATTGTAGATTGTGAACTGTGAATTTTAGGTATTTCATGTTCCTTCTCATGCTCATGTCTTCATTGCTCATGTGCAATTCATTTGACACATTTGAACATTTGAACGTTTGAACTCTGCGGACGTTAAATAAATAAACCTACATATTTAAATAAATAGGACTTAATTATTTATTTTGCGGGAATGAGTTGAGTTGAGTTGTATGAAAATTCCAATGGCAAACGCCAAATGGCACACAGTTGGTTTTGTTTTTCTCTTGTGTTTCGTGTTTCGTGTGCATAAAAAACAAAATCAAGACATAAATGTTCATGCAAGTCCAATCCAATTTAATACATACACAACTTTTCCTTTTGAATATCATTCATATTTCATATCTGATCACAAAGTCAATAAAGTCAATAAAATCAGCTGATCGATGCATTGAGCTTGAGCATTGCATTCAGATCAGCTGACTTTTGACTTGTGACTTGTGAATTGTGAATTGAGTGCAAACCTTCAATAAACAAAAAAAAATGCATCAAACTAATATATATGCAAATACATACGAGCACAAGTACACACGATCTAGAATCTAGATGCAATTATTTATGAATGAAGGTGCATGACGCATTGAGTCATTCACTCAGTACTCGATACTCGATCCCTCATTCATATTTGCATTTCGCAGCTCGCACTTCGCATTTGGAAGTGTGCACGTGGAAGGTCTTTTGACTTTTGAGGAAATGCGAGAGCGCGAGATGAAGAGAAAAACATATATTTATGTACCTCCACAATCCACAATCCAGAACAATATATAATATTACATGTGCATTTGTTTACCATTCATCTACTTGTCAATTGTAAATTACTGCATTTTGCCTCCTGCCTTTTGTCCTCCATTTCATTCAAGAGTCAATACCTCAATACTCAATACGCAACACTCATTCAGTTATTGTATATGGAATATCGACGATGGAATGTGAGATATTTAACATTCAGCATTTAACAGCTTATAGCAGAAAAAAATTTGTAGAGTGTAGAGCATTTAAAATAAACGTCATCAAGGCTGCGGCGTTTGCCTCTTGGTTTCTTTGGATTTTGGTTTTTTGCTCACTCGTGCTTTCAAGACACGAAAATGGACAATGTACAAAGTACAAAGTGCAATACAAAGAGAATCAACCAAAATAATGACAAACGACAAGGGGAATTAAAAGGAATAAAAAAGGAAAAGTAAAGCAAAGGAAAAGCCAAAAGGAAAAAGGCGAAATATCAATATAAATACAGAGTGGAAAATAGAAATATTATGTACGAATGAATCAAATTGGAGGAGTAATTATCATTATCATCGTTATTATTATTATTTGGTCCTCTTTTATCTGGCAGCGAGCACATGCATACAAAATCATGAAATGCATTCATTTTTTCTCATGCACTCTCCTTTTATATAACATTTCATATTGATAATAATTGGTGATTGGTAATATTGGCTTTTTATGGATTTCAGTAGTTTGTAGTTTGGAGTTTTAATTCTTGGCCAAATCTAAGTGCAGTGTAGATTGTAGAGTGCATAATGGATATTATACATTGTAAAAGATTGTACCAGCACCTTTAAAAAACGAATGCAAAAAATTTGGTTGATGGTTCATGTTTTACCATTTTGTTTTGTTGGGTTGCCCAAAGGCTTCAAACTTCAAACTTCAAAGGCAATGTGCATTTAATGCACAAAGAAATTGGAGTAGTTAGTGACAGAACAGAATCAAAGTGAGAAGTGAGAGACAAAAGAAGGTAACACTAACAAATGTGCAGAGTACACAGAATGGAGAATGGAGAATGAAGAATCAGCTGTCCATTAATTTGAGAATTGAGAATTGAGAATTTGGATTTGGGAAGGGGTTTTTTGTTCCATTTATTATATGAAAACAAAAGGAGAATACATGTGTAAAGTTTTCTCATAATTACACTACTAAAATAATGATAATCAAATTGACAGTGACTTGACTTGACTTGTTGTGTGTGTTGTGTTGTGTTGTGTGCGGTAGTAAATATTAAATAATGGTACATAGTAAAGCGTAAACATGTATGCAATTTAGTTGGAGTAAGGTGCAAGTCAATGCAATTTTTGCAGCTCATATGAAATACATATGAAGAATGCAGCATGCAGTGCCAAGGCCAAATGTGACATTGGATCATTGGATATTGTACCGTGTTACACCGTGCAATACACGCTACACATGTTTTTTATGTAAACTCCAAACTACACATGCACAACAGTTACTCATTTCCGTTTCAACTCACGTAAAATACATAATGCAAAAAGAACATGATATAATAGGAGAACCAACTCGTAAGGTCCAATTTAATTACTCACGTTGTTCCAATTCCTTTTTGTTCCCTTTTTTTGCGTAGGTAAATATTCTATTACAAATTGAGAATTGAGAATTGTGAATTGTGACTTACGAATTACAAATTACGTTATCATTATTAGTCATTACTTTTTGTGGCCATTTTACATTTTAACACTCTATTCTCTATTCAAAGTCCACTCGAAATTCCCAATTCCAATCCAATCCAATCCAGTTCAATAAAAAATGGAGCGTCAAGCGTCAACTAGGAAAAGAGTTACCCTTACAAATTGATAATAATTGATCCAACTCTGACAACTCACAATTCTTATAACTGCGTCAACGCCAATCTCCAAACTTCAAACTCTAAAGAAAAAGCCAAAGTCAAAGTCAAGTTAACTATTTTTTTTTCAACGTCACACTTTAACTTACACATGAAACATGATATAATTACGATATTATTGAGAATTGAGAATTGAGAAGAAAAGTGAACAAAAGAATGAATAATGAACAGTAATCAGTAATCTAAAAATCCATATCCTACCTCAAATTATCATGCTCTTTCAGTTTTCAATTACTTTTTTTCTTTACTTTTTACATTATTTCAAGGCAAAATATTTAAGTAAAAAAAACAAAACAAAGGTGTTTAAAAGAAGGAGGAGAATCGATGAATGGACGATACGGAAAATAAAACTAAAATAAAAATCCTCATTAGTTTCACCTCTTGAATCTCTTGATTCACTCTTATTTTCAACTTTTGTCTCTATTCTCTAGCGCCTCGTTTTTTCACACCTCTGCTCAGGCTTCAAATGTGTATCACAAATCACAAGTTACAAGATATACGTCCAATGCTTCGTATATGTATATGCAGTTTGTGAGAGTTGCGAGTTTGAGTTGTTGGTGATTGCAATCATTATTATCACTATTATTCTCATTCAAGTATGTATCTACGTTCTACATTCTACATTCTACATTCACTCTCTCGTCTCTTCTCTTCCTCTTGCGAATAATTAGTATCGAAAATACAAATCTGCGATTGAGATGCGTCTTTGGTCACTGGTCTCTGCGTTTATCCTGTTTTGTACTGTGTTCTGACGACTCTCGACTCTAGACTCAAATGCGTAAACTTGATTAAATGAGTGCTTTTGGTTTCGTTTTTCATCATTTCTTTGCTTTGCTGTGCGCGTTGCGTTGTTTTGCTTTATTTACTGTGTTATAATTTCAAAGATTGGAGATTTTACACTAGACACTAGAGACTTGAGATTCTGAGATGCGAGCATTCATTTTCATTAACGCCTCACGGAATTCCCATTTCCCATTTAAAAAAGTACAGAGATGTGAATTTAGAGTAGAATTTGGAAATTATCTCCTGTGTCTCTTCTTTCTTGTTTTAAATGCTATCAACTGTCTGTCGTCTCTAGTTTCTACTGTTTGTAGTCTGTAGTCTGTAGACGATGAAGATCAAAAGAGCGTGAACAAATGTAAACAAAACAAAATTTGAGCAAACTTGAAATTGAACCTAGTAAAAAAAGTCATCAAATTTGAAAATCATATAATCAAAATATAAAACAAAGAGTAGGAGAAAAAGCGTGAGACAATATTTATTATTATGCCCTTCTCACTTGTCACTTGTCACTGGTCACTTGTCACTTGTGAATTGTGAATTGTGACAGATGACAAATGAAAAAAGGTAAACTGCAGATGACAGAATGCAGAATGATTTAAATTGTTGTCATGCTCAAAAGTGAAATGAAGTCGGAACTCCATCACTAAACAGTTTTCAAGTTTCAAGTCTCAGCCCAAATGGATTCAAATGGATTTAGGCAAATCAACATGTACAGAAAAATATTACAAGTCATAAACAAAAACATGCATTTTTTGACACGTGTTGACAACTTGTTTACTTTTTGAAAAATCATCACTAACCTGGCAAAAATTTAAAGATACGGATTGAAAATTAAAAGTAGAGTAAATAGTAAATAGTAAACAAAGGAGTAAAAAATGCACAAACGAACATGACAAATGCCAATGCTTTATATTAAAAACGTCCACATTCCAGGTAGGTAAAAAGTGCTAAATGCACATGAACGACAGGCACCGTCACACACCATTTATTTACGATAGTAAATACATGGTATGTATATGCATGTGTGTTTAATACCCAAATAGTTTTGACGTCGTAACGAGAAGTGGAAACGGGAAATTGGATGACATAAGCTTTACTATTTCGATTTTCGATAGGTACATAATACAAAAAACTTGGTAATAATTTTTATGAGCTTGCTATCATTTTTTATTGAAACTGAACCTGCCACTAAAATTGAAAGTCATTCAGTACTCAAAATTCCACTTTGCAGCAAAATCTATGTACTTTATGTACTTTGTATAATGACAACTTTGATAAACTTGGAATTGGAATTTTTATATTATGCACATCACCATCATCAATAATAATTATTTTCATGATAAAAAAGTTGAGAAAATTATGACAGGTAAATAAAAATTCCTTGGTAATTAAGACTCTAGACTCTAGACTTAGACTCTAGAGTCTAGATTCTCTATGTTTGCTTGATTGGAGAAAATTGATCTTGACACAGTATTTATTTTTTATTTCCTCGGAGGCAGTGCCGAAAATGACAGTCATTACTTTTAATGTCATAATCAGTCCAATTTATTATTGGAATGCTCTAAATTCCTATATCCTACTCTTGAAAAACTTGACCTCTGTCAAGTTTACGTTGGACATTGGACATTGGACATTGTTGAATACGAGTCGTGCATTTATTTATGTACGAATGAATGTAATTTGCTCCTAAGTAAGTAATTTGCAATTTGTAATATTACATATGACTCGTACTTAAAATTGATGGTTACAGCTAAATACAGAATAGAGAATAGAGAATATAAAATATAAAATAGAGCTCATCAATTCCTCAAGAGAAATGATAATTTTCAAATTTCAAGGGAGAGGAAAAATATATAGTGAATTGTGATTTTCTACCAAATTACCTACATAAATACATAAATACAAAAATGCATTACTGTTTACTATTTACTGTTGATCACGATGGTCAGTTCTCAATTCTGTAATATCTATAAAGTACAGCAGTGCTCAATACTCAATACCCAATTTCAACACAGACACCAGACGCACAGCACAACAAATATTTGTAACTTGTTTTCAACTCTATTTTAATAAATCCAAGATCCAAGATCCAAGATCCAAAATCCAAACCAAAAATATGTGATGCAAGCTGCAAGTTCATATCTAATTACATGTTTTCATTTTCATAATGCACGACGTGACTTTGATCTGCTGATCCAATCTTAATCTTTCTTTCTTTCTTGAGCTAAACTCTAAACTCCCTTTCATAACCATTTTCATAAAAATAATAAAATAAACAATAAACTGTACAAAATACAAAATACAAAGCCCAATAGACAAAACACAAAAAATTACGTGCTTAATGCTCAATGCCCAACTAATCTTTTCATAGTGAGCCATTTTCAATGTGCATTCCATTTCATTCCAGTTGAGTCAATGATGTTGATGTTGCCATCACGTTTCCATAGTTTTAGTACACGCGAAAAATAATAGATAATAGCTCGATGAATAGATAGAACATTGAACACGGAGCACAAGATTATTTCTATCGACACGAGATACGAGACAAAACAGAAAAGTATTGTAGATTGTGGTAAAAATATAACCAGGATCTTTTCACACACAAATATTATGTCATCTCTCGTTTTTACTCTGTACAAATGCATTTTTGTTCTCTGTAGACTGCAGACCGTTGAGAATTGAGAATTCATTGGCATTTTATTTATGTACATTACTTGAGACTCGTTACTCGTTACTCGTCTAATACTTGTCGTGTCTAATAAAATGTTTTGTATTCCTCTAATAAATAAAGCACGACTGTGGACTTTGGACTGTGGATTATGAATCCAAAATCCAATGTCGAATCTAAAGTCTCAAGTAGATACAATTTTAATACCTGCGTAATGTGTATAATTTGTAAAACTATTTTACGTTTTACAATGAATGAGTGTAGAGTGTAGAGTCTACCAGACTTGAGAAATAAATAAGACAAGTTTTTTAACACACAAGATTACAGATTACAGATTTTGATAAGCAAAAATTACACAAAACATCACACATCAGCAGAGGAACATTGAACATGGGCAAAAAGCTACAAGTTTTGTACATAATGAATATAAAACAATTAAACTTGGCGTAACTCTTGACTCTCTTCTCTTTTATTTGGTGTTACGTTGTTTGTTTTGTCATGTCTTCTTTTTTAGGATGCGGAGCAGACTATTGCTTTCTTCGTGTCTGTCCGTCCGTCTGTCTGTGCACATTCGTTAGTAGCGCCACCTAGCGGCTAC
>JAQGBH010004922.1:0-15528 GCA_034698265.1 Sminthurinus aureus
CCCTCGTTTTAAAAGCGAATACGTCCCATTTATAATACACAGGACGTATTCGCTTTTAAAACGAGGCCCACGATTTGCTTTTCCTTTTACTTATTTACCTTTTACCTGTGAACATTGAGTATTGAGCAGTGAGCAGTGAGGAGTGCGCAGTGAACATGAAATGCGATCAAATCAATGGGGAATTGAAATATTTCTACGACGTGATCCTATCACCTATCACATACACGTGAGGCATATCCATATAAAATATAAAATATGAGAAAATCCCAAACATTCTTGAAATTCCAATATTCAGCATCTAGTTGAAGTTTGAAGTAAATATCAGTATCAGAATCGTCTCCGCCTTTCTCTTCTTCCCCAAGAAATATCATAAAATATATCCTGATTCATGACAAGATATCAACGGGACCAGATACCAGAGACCAAAGACTAGAAAACTCAAGACTTAAGACACAAAACAAGATATGCATAAAGTACAAAAGTTTCTCTCTCTTCTTACTGTCAATAAAATATTTTTCCTTCTGCCTAACATATTTCAAATCTCAAATAAAAAAAATCTCACCATCATTTTCAATATTCACATGCATTACTTGTATGCATTTTGTATTATATCACACAAGTAGAATGTAGAATGTCGAATTAAGGAGAGTTACGAGAGTTACAATGGCAGAATTATGTACATAGTACATAAAAGGAAAATTACGAGAATCGTGAAATATAATGAAGAAAACATAATAAATATAATAATAGAGATCATTCACTTGTTACGAGTTACGAACTACGATCTCACCTGTACAATGGTATGAACCAAACGCTCTATACTCTATACTCAAAACTCTAAACAGAATATACTCGTTTTACACTCTCCGTCATTCTCAATCCTCAATTCTCAATCACCAGTCGAAAGAAAAACCGTGATAATCAGAAATTGACTTTCGGTGTTCAGCATATTAAAACCTACAACTGTTAGCATTATCTAATATCTACCTATCTGCAATGTGCGATTTGTATTGGATATTGGATGCTTGATGTAGTTACAATAAATAGGAATGAGGAATAAAAAGGAATGCTGCGGATTGTGGACTTGATGGAGTTTGGATAAGTGTATTTTTATTTTTATTTTTCTTAAAGTTTTTCATTGTTCTTTCTTTTATCTTGAACATTTATTGTTTATTACGTGTTGCAAATTTTCCTCTCAAATACAAAAAGTAAAATCCTTATGATTCTCCATTCTCCACACAGGCACTTACAGATTGCAGATTTATACTAGAGACTAGAGACTATAGACAAGGTAAAAAAGATGATCCTTAACTAATTTCAGCTTAAAACTTAGCAGAAATATTTTCCGTGTAGAGTTTAAAGCTTGCATCAAAACAAATATTTATGATGATGATGATCATCAACATCATCTCAGATGGTGATAATGTTGATACCGGTGGAGATCATCATGCCTTGTATGAACATATCTAATTTATCAAGTGTATATTATGGTGTGTATAGTGTACAGTTTGTGTTTGTTGTATGTTGTGGGATTTCTTGATCTGAGGTTTCTGATTTTTCTTCCAAGTCTATCAAAATTATTCAATCTTTTCCACTTTTATTTTATGGCTTCACAGTTCACAGTTCATAGTTTCCCCATACTCATGTCGAGAGGAGAGAGAATTTTTGAAGTTCATCGTCATAACGTTACGAGTTACGAAGCTTGTCTTTCTTATGGTATTGGAATGCATTGCTAATTGCAAAAAAACATATGCTATGAATATACTTCCATATTTCACGTATCTAGTATCTAGTATCTAGTAGACATCTATATTCAACATACAATAAAAAGTTCAGATTTCAGATGTCTTCGTCAAGCTGCAACTACTATTAATTTTGATACTGTATATCAGACATCAAGCTAAAAAGGTAGTATACATTACATAGCGCATCGCACGCACAATCATAACTTTCAAACTCCCGGTATTAGTTATTCGTAATTAGTTTGAACACACAGTATCCACAAAATTTAACATTTACCGTTTGACATATTACGGCTTTGATTTTACTTTGTGGTTACTTCTTAATCATTCATTTACACGAAATATTATGAACAAAAATGTAAAGGATAATTTTTCCTCGTCCGGATCTTCATCATTCGTTTATTACGAACTGCGGACATAATAAATAATAAATAATAAGAGAAAAGGATTCAAGAGCTTTTGAGTTTCAAATATTTGTAATTTGAAATAAACAGAGAAAAGAAAATTCAATCTTCATCATTTTCTATTTTCTGTTGTCAACTAAGAAATACGAAATAGCACACATGAAAAAAAAGTAAATAATGTCCTAAAAATTCTAAAGTATCATCCGTATGTGAGTCAATAATAAATAATAGCCAAACTCACTTCTCAGAATGTAGACAAATGTACTTTATACCTACGTTAAATGTGATATGGGTCTTGACAAATACACGGAGAAACTTTCTTCATTTTTCACAGTGTGCCCACACAGCACACAGCACACAACACACATTGCGTAAAATATGAGCTCTTTATTGTTACTCATTACTTTTGTGGATATTACCTGCTGAGAAACGAGAGGAAAGAATTACAGGACGAAATCCAACAGACACACCACACCATCCTCAACAATTATAACATGACTTTGTTTTATCCATCGTAGACATGAGACAGTAGGACATGAATATGAACGTACATGGTTTGTTTTGTTTTAGTATGATTTTAAGCAGCGAAACAGACAAAGACAAAGAGAGAAGGAGAGAGAGAGAGAGGAAGATATTAAATTAAACTCATTTAACTCAGTGAAATGAAATCTATTAGCTACCTCTAGATTCTAAATACTAAACACACTGGGCACACAGCATACAGATTACAGATATTACTTAAACCTTATAACTTATTTCATATGGAGGAAAGTAGTCTTTAGTCTTTAGTCTGTAGATTGTAGATTGTAGAAACAGTGAAGAATGTTGCGTTAATGTAATTTCATTTTAATTCGAAATTTTTTGAAACATAATCCTACATATCCATATCAATTAAAGGGAAATGCACAGAGGAGAAGAGAGAAGAAAAGAAAAGGAAAGAATAGAAGAGAAAATAAAAGAAGAAGACTGCTGGGATTTTGTCAGTTGAAAATGGAATCAAGAAATGAAAGAGGATTGAAAGAGACAGAGACAGAGAGACCTAATAAGAATTAAAAGTGTTGTATTTTTTGTTTTGTTTTCATTGACTTCATTGTACTTTGTATATATAATATGTATATTATATATTATGCTATGTATTATATTGCTTCTCATTTGTCTTTTATACTTTTTTTATACATGTGGACATCTATTATCTATTATCTATGCATATAAATAAGGTTTTACCTTTTACAAATGATACTGTTTGCAGTTTTTACTGTATACAGCGTACACAAATGCACACCTTCTGTCTATAGTATGTAGCCTGCAGTTTGCAGTTTGCACAACAAACAACAAGCCTCTTGTGGGTATTCTTTGTAGTGGGAGTTTGAATACATGTTCTATTACGGTATGGATGCAACTGAAAATTGAAAACTGAGAGAAAAAGTTTGAAATTCAGAATATCATAATGTGGATGAAATGAACGACACAATCTAATGGAATAGAATAGAATAAGATTGAAGAAAAGGGAAATGAATAAAAGAATTTACATTTATACTCTGTAATAATGAACAGAAAAAATGTATGTATTACGTATATTTTCATGGAGGAAACAGCCTGCACATTGTACATGAGAATTACATATTGTATTGAACAGATAGATTACACGTAATACATTCTATAATTTATTTAGTATTTATAAATGTCTACGTGTGTGAAAAATTGGATGTTTGTGTTTATTTTACCATTAGTTTAGAGATTTTTCAATACTAAAGAATTACAAATACATTATACGTCTTATAGAATATAGATTACTGATTTCTTTATGCTTTATGTTTGAAGATTTTTAATGAGTCTTTAGAATCACTCGCAAATCTATCGAATACAGAATTTAAAATTCTCTAAATTAATGGTAGCATTATCTATCTACTTACGGAAAAGAGGTGTTACATTACGACGCGTGAAAATGAAATGGTTGGTTGTGGATTCCTCTTTTTCTCACTGGCGTTCTCATATTACTAATACGACAGTTAACAGCTAAGGATAGTTAATAGTTATTATGTATTTGTATTATGTATCATGTATTGTGTGTAGTGTGTGGTGTGTTGTGTTATGGATTACTGACGCTGAATGCTGATGATATTATTCTTGTTGTGGCTTGGCAGTGGAAATGAAAGTCAATGTAATGAGAAGACCAAGACGAAAACGAAGACGAAAGAATAAATTTGCGATTTTTCCAAGATTAAAAATCTTTGTGGACGACAAATAGAGAGTTTTTTCTCATTTTCTGTCTCTCTTTCTCTCTCTCTGTCGTTCTTTCATTCTTCTTATCAAATTCTATTTCATGATTGTAGTTTTATAACAATTAAAAGCGCAAGATGAAACGTAATATTAATGAAGTAATGAACGGAGAATGGACTAACCAGTAATAACATATAGTAATATAGTATATGTGGAGATGTATCATAATATCTATTTACACTTTACACATAGATACATATGGATGTGGAAATGGAAATGAATCTCAGGCTAGAGTTTAGTAGAATTTTTCTAAATTTTTTCACAGTAGCCTTTTGTCTCAACATGTAATCTTTATCCTTCTTTGCCGATGAGGATGATGATGCTTGCTGATTTCATTCATTCAGCGCAGTGTGTAATGTAATGTGAAGGTATGTACGTGTATATATTATATATTATGCATCATGTATCATGTACTTTGAACTATGAGTTTGATATCCTTAAAACAAAAACAAAAGCAACCAGAAGGTGGAAAAAAACAAGAGGACATCCAGATGCACAGCATCAAGTAATCTGTAATCTTTTCCTCTTTTTAATCGTGAATACTACATATATGTGCAATTTACAATGTAGATGCGCTCATCAGTGCACTCTATATACTTAATATTTAATACACTTGCATTATCCTTTATCCTTAATTCACTTTCATTCACTTGTGCCAATCTTGATTAAGCTTTGTGATAAATAAGTAACCGAGGCCAAAAGCTAAAACAATGAAAACAAAAAATAAACAACAGAAGAAGAAGAGAGTCAGCGGTCAATAAACATAAACATCCTCACAATTCATAAGAAATATGAAAGCAAAAGATAAAATATGTGGAATCGCATATTCCATATTCAATACCTCTGTACTGTGTACTTTTTAGCCATACAATTCAAATTGTAATATGTACTTGAATTTAACAGATATGATTGTTGGATCAGCTAATTATTTTGTATTTTTTCAACGTCGATGAATGTGAATTGGTATTAAATATTGGTATTTGATATCACAGGAAAGAGCCAAGTTTACTGTTTACTGAATGATGAAAACTGAAAACTTTAACTTTGAACAATTTCCTTGATATTACTGTTTTCATACGGAAGAAACATTGGGAATTGAACAGGATTTTAATGTTTTATGCAATAAAATAGACAGGTCGTTTCACGCCTTGTGTGCTGTGTATTTAGTATTTAGGGAATACTTGGATAATAGTGTTCAGTAGGAATTGGCAGAGAGAGAGAGAGAGAGTACCGATAGAATCAACTATGCTTGTAATTTTTGTGATCGGTCATTTGACTACATATTTTATGTACAATGTACATGTATTCACCATTCACCAGTATGTCAAGTCAAAAAATCTAACATCTTCTTCCTCCTCCACGGTTATTTAGTACAGTGTGTATTTAGTATTTACGCACTTCCGTTCTTTCAAAAAATCTACATCATTTGTTCTTCTTGGAGGAATTTGTACGTACTGCATTATACTACGTACTTACAGTGTACAGTTTGAAGAAAACGTGTTAAAATTCTAACAAAACCGCACAACTTCAGTCAATAGACTGAAACCACACGACTTTGAACATTATGATTATGTTTTCTACACCTCATCCTAAATCCTAAACCCTGTTACTTTCCATTTGATATTTCATTCATGCCTTTTCATATTTACAGCATGCAACGTACAACGTGTTTTCATAAAGTTCAAGTTTTTATCCAAAATGCGAAAAGAAACTTGACAAAGTTCTATTACATTTTACAGCTTGTTTTTACTCAAATACAATGTACAATGTACACACATTCGAAGAATTTGCATTTGTCACTATTATCAACAGCTGTAAGTAGCTAATTAAATTTTTTTTTCATAGTATACACTTGCTGCTATTGAAAAAAAGTATCAATCAGAAAAAATACAGTGGAGATTGTAGAAATTATGCAGACATATATTATGTTTTTGTATTTTGGTTTATACATAGATACCATACTAATAAAATGGTAAATGATGACAGCAATTCACCACAGCATAATGGTGAAAATAATGACTTGCATTGTAATACTGATTAACTATATTTTGAGGGGTTTTGAGTTGTAAGTTATTATAATACAGAAATGTGCACAAGGAAACTGCGTAGACGTTAGACAGATGCGTCGAATGCCGAATGCCGAATGAAGAGCGTAGCAGGAACCTATTAAATATTTATTGATGCATTAATTATTATGTTTTTATAGATACACAACGGCGTACGACTCGAGGCTCGAGGAGGTTTCATCAATGTACAGTGTACAGTGTACAATGTACTCGCACTCTTTGATTAAATGCATTCTGTATTCAGAAGAGAATTATACATGGAGAATAGACAGACGATATGTATGAACGTGGTATTGGAATGTGAAGGTGAAAAAATAATTGCAACTGCAGTACGATACAGAATACAGAATAATCACTACCAGAGCTCCATGTGGCATGTGCCTAATATCCAGAGACCAGAGACACACCAAAAAATCCAATCCAATCCAATCCAATGCATCAGAATAAGGAATAAGGAATCATACACGCACATGCATAATCCACACATTTTTACGACAAGGAAAGAAAATGAGGGAAATGATAGCACATATTGGGGATTTACAGAATTTATGGCACACATAATATTATTATAGCCGTAAAAATAAATTTACAAGGTATGCTTAACACATACTTAATAATTTATAACGTTTCTAGTTCCTAGTATTCAATATTCAATTCATTCGCAGTTGTACTGCTGCTTGATGACTTGCAGACCTATTGATCTTAATTTATTCATAATAACCGAAAAATCTAATTTTTTTAATGTGAAATGTGAAATAGAGGACTAAGATCCACATCTATTATATGTATTGTATTGAGTGTTGAATGTTGAAGTTCATTTGTAAATATGTAGAATTTAGAATTTAGAATAGAGAACAAATAAGTAGGCAATGAAGTCATTTTCATAAAGCCTCATCTCATATCTTCACCATTCACCATATATACAATACATCATACACTATATACATTATACATCATGGTTGATGGGAGTCATAATCATGTTAGCACTAATTATACACTGTATGCAAAAAGAGATAAAGATTTGAGTTTTGAGTAGAGACATTGAAGTTTTTTCAAGTTTTCTCTCCCTTTAGCTAAATTCAATTCAAAATTCAAATAGATGTAATAACTTTAAACAAATAACATTCGTAAAAAAAGTTCAATGCTCAATGCTAATTGTCTGCATAGTTCAAAATTGTATGGTTATGCATCTATATGAATACATATGTATATTATTATTATATGTACATTCATTTTAAATTATAGCACACCTGCCTATACCTGCTGAACACTATACATAAGTTGAAAAGGTTATCTACGGACTACATATGAAAAAGCGCGATGATAAGCTGAAGCTGGTTAAGTTGAGCGATTACCCGTAAAACAGTCGTAGAGATATGGCCAATCTAATAACTAATAAATGATAGTGTACAAAACTACAAGCTACGATCCCAAACATACATACATACATACATGATACATTATCCATCCTCATCATTCATCAGCTCTAAAATCTCGTAGAAATTAGAAAGATGCAACATGTACTTATTTGTTATTTATTATTTATGCTTACGATTTACGATGTGTTTTTTTTAAATAAAAAATCTGTTTGTTCATACATTCTTTATTTAGCAAGAAGCAGAAGCAAGTGAATATTGAACTCGGACTTGAATTCTGTTGATTTTTATTTATCTATGAATATTTTTCAAACGCAAGTATTAATTGAATTACTGAGCTCATAGTCGTTTAATATGTACATGGATTTTATGGATGTATGAGGTACATCTTGTTTACAGTGTACAGTGTACACTCAGGTATGTGAATAATGTAAAAAAATCATTATTCAATTCAATCCACTTGCACCTTTGCTAAAATTGGATAGTGTATCCTATTTTTGCAAGTTGGCAAAATCATAATCTGAGGGTCAGATAGCTTCTTCACATATTTATTTACATTAGTCAAAACAAAAAAGCTTTCTCTCATGCCAGCTTGTATGTGTGCTGTATTGTTTGCATAGCATATCTGTAATTCGAAGTACAGTACTAGAGAGATAGAGAATTGAGAGAGGGTCATCATCATGAATGTAATCTCTGTGTTGCGTTAGTCTAGGGTTTATGATATGAATTTCATTATTTCCATCAGCATAATCTCTTGGTTATTCTATGTAATAAAAATTTTCACACGAGGCATATTCTATAATCATCGTCCATGATGTATCATGTATCATATTCCACGCAAACGTTCCACAAAGTACCTACAAAATACACAATACAATATACAATACGTGCGTATATTTATTGGAAAACCAGACAATACATATAATAACTGTGCCCTGTGTGGTTTATGATAGTCATTGACCATGGTAATTGATTGATTAGCATTGGTAATAAATAATAAATTCCTGATTGATAATTTTCAATGGAACATTAAAAAAGAGAGGAAAGCTTCATCGCAATGCATAATAAAGTTTATAGTATAGTGTCTCGTGTGTACAAAAGTATTTGTGCATGATAATCCACGATGTACTCGGTATTATGTATTAGGTGTGCACAACAAAAATCCCTTTATGAATACAGTACGCAAATTATACAAAAGAATGGCATTCAAGTTAAAATGGAATTTATGATTTCAAAATCCAGCACCGATAGTGTTAACTCATTACTCATTGTAATATGTATTATGGTAAAGTAAAGAAAGAACAAAGAGAGAGAGAGGGACAAATGAATATGAATAATACATAATTTAACTGCATGTAAATTATAAATAAATCTCTGGGCAAATTGATACAAATGAAGCGAATCCTCACTAACTTCAATTCAATTCACATTTTATAAAGTTAGATTGATAAATTTTATAATGATATTTCTAACTTCATCATCACGTCTGTCTCAAATAAACGTAGGTAGTTGATTCCCTGTTTAAAATTCCCGAGTGTTGTACTTAAATATGTATTCGCATTGAAGCAGTAATAATAATTATTATGAAAATAGATATGTAAACCTTATTTCAATCTTGATACATTCCTCTGCATAATAATAAAAGACATTGTAAAAACTTTCACATAAATGGAAATAATAACTACACAGCCCACAGCTGATATCTGATACACATGCATCAAAGACGATGTAAAAATATATCTAGATAAATTGCATCCCCTTCTACACAACAGAAAACAGAAACACAGCCCAGAAATACATGTATGTATAATAAATATATTATGCTGAAAATCGTGCACATAGAGAATACAAAAAAGCTTTAACCACTAATATTTAATATGTATACATACATATCGTATTTAAATACTTTGACAAAAGTTGTCGTGTGCACTTTTAATTGTATAACATCTGCTCAGGAATTTTAATTTGACGACTTGTACAGAATAAATGTAGACTGTAGATTGGTCATTCGTCATTCATCACACATGTTCATTTTCTCATCATGTTTTGTGATTCACGTCATTGATAAACAGAGCCATTCCCGATTCCCGATCCAGTTCTTGACAATTTTCTGAGAAATCTAAAATCTATGCATTCTGTGTTCTGTACATTATTGCCTCTCTACCAGTACTACATATGTATTACATTTTGCAAATGCAGTGTTTAGATTACTGAAAATCTTAAAAATAATTCTTTATGTTGTTTGTTGTCATTGTCATTGTAGCACTTTAGATGGAAAAACTGATTAATTTTTAAAAGATTATAATTACTGTCACCATGTTCTGGAACTTTACTTCTTCATTCTGCATTCTAAAAGATTTCTATTAAAAAATCTACATCTACTTGAAAATCGTCATGTGTACATTTAATGCATTTTGTATCTTGATAACTAATCACTAATCACACTTAGTGTGTAGAATCCGTTTTTAAAAATCGTAATGTAATCATCAGAGAAAGAAAAGGTTTTGAAGTAAAATTCTTCTCCTCTTTGTACTTTTTATTCCCTTTTATTTCTTCTTTCTTGACGTTGACGTACACGATACACGATACACGTGTCGTGTAAATGCGACTCTATGTATGTGTACTCTGTACTCTGCACTCTGTACATAAGTTATAAGTTACAACTTTTTACATAGGTTAAATATCTCCAGGCATAAAATAACGACTTAATTCAATGACTCGATAATTATATGAAGCCAAATTTTTCTTTGATACTTACAATTAGATGGTGTACGTATCTGTATCATGTACCCTGATAATTTCTTTACCTAATATATATTAGTAATTAGTAGGTATTCTTGTTCATAAACTGTATGAAAAATGTGACTATTAGTGAAAATGATAGTGATTTGTGATTTGATAATAGTTTGACTTTTGACTCTGATTTTCTCTATAAAATTGCCATCAACTCCAAACTATCTTAAATACAATACACAGAGTACACGGTACACACTATACCTGAACCTTATAGGTAAACTTTTTTTCATGTTACACTTATCATACCTAATCACTACATTAAACACATATAAGTACTGATATAAATCAGACAAGCATGTCTTCATTTATTTTCTACTAATTACAAAATACAAAACACAGAGTAGGTGGTTTCAATGAAACTCGAGCAACTAGTATCCACGCCAAACACCATATACTATACACACTACTATAAAAGGGGCTTTACATCATTATTAGTGGAATTAATTTGTGGTCGGCGGCGGTAACGTGTAATTGTAGCCTATCATCTATCATACATAATACTATATATACGTATGCAGTGAAATATACACTGTTTTATGTTCTACACAAACGCCATGGGCGTTACTAGTTACTAGTTACTGTCTGTAAAGGTAAGTATAGGAATTTAATTATAAATTGTAAGAGCTGAAAATACTCTAAATTTCACAAAACTTTACTTGTAATACTTGTACTGATTTATCTATAAAGTAATAAATAATAAATACACAGGATTAAAATAAGAGCAAATGTAGAAATTGATATCTACATACTACACAATACACGCTATACCTACGTGTGAGTAACGAGTAACGAGTAACAAATCCTAATACCTAATACCAATTTTATGAAAATAGCAATACTTGAACAATGTAAAACACAAGTAAAACTTACAAGCATGTCATAAGTATTATATTATTATATTCACCGGAATCTATGACCTTTTCAACTCTCTACATCTTACTTCTATCCTGTAGCGTAGAAAACACTATTGTTGTTATTGTTATTTCCACTATCTATATTATCTATAATATACTTTGTATTTACCGTCTCAACTAGCCATGCAGAAATTTCTATACTGACTTGAGTTTGAGATCGAGATTAGAGGGCTTTAAAAACTCAAGGTAAGTCGTAAGTCCCATATTCAGAAAGTTCCTCAAAAATCAAAACATCCATGTAATATGTATATATCAGAAAATATTATGTTATTGTGCATTGTCTACATAATAAACACGTTACATCCTGTATTTACAAATTTGAGGATTTCGAAGGCCTAAACATAATATATATTTCATAAATAAAAATAAAACACATGTATCATTTATTGGCAAATTCTGTGTGTACATTGTAAGTTGTGTAGTGAGTAGTGACTCTTGACTCGTTGTTGCTGCTATTTTGTTGTTGTAATTCATTCATCCATTTAGTAGTAAGTAGTACTCCTATGTATTTACTCCTATTTGTAGTTTGTAGAGGTATTAGGTATAACAACTAATAAGAACAGATATGATTTCATGGTGTAAATTCTCTCTATTCTATTTTTATACATCTTTGTTTCTTGTTTCTCTCTCATTTAACCATAAAATAAGTGAAATAAATAAAAGGAGCACAGAAGCTAAATCTTTAAATACATTCACCCAATTGAACTATTTTCTACACATTACATTACACATGCATCGTAATAAATTATGGTGAATGTAATCTTTTATACTGACATTCATACAAAAGTCTGACTTCTGACTTCTGACTGGTGATTAGGTATTAGGTATATTGAGTACAATGATAGGGCAACAATACAGATGAATGAATCAATGAATCTATGTACACTTCATATTCTACACTCTATACTCTACACTATGTAATAGTTCAAAGGAATTTTTCCCTATTTTCTTCTTTAGTTACACTCATCGTTACGCCAAACTTGTAGATTTGAGCACCCAGTAGTTGAAAGTTGAGAGACACAGCTAAATAAAGTGCATATTTATTTTCTGTGGAAGAAAGGACATGGACAGTGCGAATGTGCAACATTTTCTTATTCTAATGATGCTAGCAGATATGGTTTGTTATATATTTTTATATATTTTAATTTTTTAAAACAAACAATACAATACGGCTAATACGAGTTAAGCGTTTGCATAATACACAATACCCAATAATAATTCAATCCAGACATGCTGTGCTGTGCATTTGATATTTGATAGTAAAAGTCCTGATAAAACAAAAAAAACAAAGTTTTTACATCACGCCTCACAGAACTCCTCATATAAGGTATACATTATATTATCGACTTGTAATTTGTAATTTGATGTTCTGTCTCGACATGCTCTTTGATTTTCCACATTCTACAAGAAAACAACAATAAATAAAGTGTTAAAGTCAGTATTATGTAGAATGTACATTGCGTTGTGTAAGACTAAGTTCTACTGTCTACTGTCTACTCGTGCTAGACGTATGTACTTGCAAATTGTGTTATGTGTGAAGGAAAAAGACAGTAATTTATGCGTTCACCACTGAGTTTTTTATAGTAAGGAAATGAACAGTTTTATATATAATATATAATACCCTCTAGTCCTGTTCATTGGTACTGGTTATGTAGAGTTGGAATTGGAGTTGACTATGAAAACTTAAAAATTATTCTACGGAATTTCTATCATAAAGTTTCTTCCGTTGTACGTACTTGAATTTTGAATTAGATGCTCTTATTAAATTTCCTGGTTAACACTGTTAACTGTTACACATCAACATGTACAGTTTTGAATTTATTTATTATTATTCAGTATCTGTGGTGTGTGGTGTTCATATAATTGATTTAGACAACACATGACACATGTATAATGTATAATGCATAGTTATGCTCCTCCATCAACATTACACATTACCAGGAACATAACTTACTTACGCGTAGGTGCAACGAAAAAATGATAGTTCCGCTAATGCTAAGACAATAGAAGAAGATAAAAGATGGAGGATAGAGGAAAGGAGTAAATATGGCAATAAATCATCATCGTTAATATAATAACCACGACTCAGCACTCAAAACCTCGGAAAATCACTCAAGAATCTATTATACTTGTCGTCATACAGCACCCAAATTACCCACAACTCACTAGAAAATATGATATAAATTACATGAACATCCAACTTCCAACTGAGACCACATACTATGTACTACATGCACATACAATATGCACTGGTACAGACAACAGGCAGCTAGAATCTAGAATAATCAACTGAACCACACGGCTATTTACTACTTACTTACTTGTACTATACGCGTGTCATGTTTCATGGTAATCTAACTCTGATCATGTATTTTTGAATCTAAAATCAGGATATTGTATAGATTTTCCATTAAGATACAAAATATCTTATATATATTATATTCATAAATATTTTAGTAGTAAAAAAAGTGCTCTTGCTAATTTTTTTACATATTTACCTAATGCATAATGTATCAGGCCCAGTCTTCAGTCTACAGCCTACAGCACAAATCCGTGTTAAGGAGAATCTCACATCTCACGTAAAAGTTTATGCAAATTATACTTTAATTTGGCCGGAAAATGCAGTCAATGTCAATGTTTAAACTTTAAAGTGTGCTCGTACCTTCTTTTGAATTTTATTCGATGAAAGCTCAGATATTAGACACAAAACTCTTGGGGGATGTTTCCTTGTTCGTTGTACATATGAAGAAAATTTGAAGAGTTTAGAAATTTACAAAAAGATTCTCTCTTGTGTCTTGTGACAATCATGTTGATGGTTGACGGTGAATGGTAAAATAGTAATGGTAAGAATGATCCACAGGGAGAAAGAAATCAAAAGGAGTACACATAGAAATTGCTAATTTCTAACATGACGATTACAGTCAAAATGATGATTTTGTGTACTACATTTTTTTCTCTGAGACATGTTAAAGTTGTATATATGTATGTACATGTAGGATGAACATACATAGAGTATAGAATTCATAGTGTATGAACTTCATACTATGAGGTATCCTACATTTTAATATAATTGTGGGATTGCAGGGTAATTGGTAATGTGACGTGGTCTGCCTGTAACACTATAGTGAAACATGTCGGTGGTCAGAAACTAGAGGCTGAAGGATGAACTAGATAGTCTACATACAGGTATATCTGTATTGTATATCTTGGCCGATTTGACGGAAAACTCAAAAGTTAAACGACATGAGAATTTTTTAATTGTTCTGATCCCAAGAGCTGATGATGATGATGTTGATGCTGTCAACTGTCTACTGATTGTGTGGTTTCAGTGTCAAATCATTCCTTTTTTCAGGATGACTAAACATTTACAAGTTGGAAGCATCTTCATACATATGTACAATGGACTACGCATTAGTATGAGAACATTGCTTAGATGTGGCATGTTAGATATAGGATGTAGGATATAGATACACCATACACAGTAAACACAATACACATAGGCGTGACTTTTTTAGGAGGGAAATTATATTTATGCTTGTAATTTATTTAGTTCAGAGATCTAAATAGTTGTACATGTACGCCTTTCAGTTTTCAGTAGTTAATCAGCCAAGTCTCATGTCTGAAGTCTCAAGTCAGTCAATCAACCCGTATAGTTTTCTGTTTCTAATTTCTATACATACATACTATGTATTACATAGGTAACTGTACTCTGTACAATATTTTTGAAATTCTATTACTCTTCCCTAATTCTCGTATTCATAATTCTTAGATATTCTATTAATATCCTTTTTATACTCATCTATGAATTTTACACACTACACTGCGACACACGAAATTGCGGAAAGTTGTTTTTTTGATTTTTCTGGAAGACACCATGAGCTGAGGACTGCTTATAGTATGTGCCTAATTAGCAACTGTGCTACACGCATTTTGAGCCCAACATCGACCTT
>JAQGBH010004923.1:0-15525 GCA_034698265.1 Sminthurinus aureus
ATTTGACTCAAATTATCATGACATTTTAAGACAATGCCATGTAATTCTTTTGCCTCACTGGACATTATGAAGATTTTTGTGGAGGCCGAAGCCAACACACACACACGTAGTCTAAGCCTTTGCCTAGCGAGCGCTAAAGGTTTTGAGAACACGATAAGAACACAACCTTTCTCGCCCATCCACAAGAGTGGAATGATTCCAGGTCATTTTCCTTCTCGCCCGTTTTCCCCTTTTATTTCTCGTTTTCCCATTGAGCATTCAACAGAGTTTATTTAGTCTAAAGTTTTGCTTTACTGACAAGTCTCGAATCTCGAGCCTCGAGTCTTCACACTTCAACATAGCGCCTAAAAAACCTGTAGTTTAAATCAACTAAAATTGAAAAGACACATTTAAAAAGAGTTTATGGCATTTCAAAAATTTTAAAAAGTTTTTTTTCCCAAAATTGTCAAGAGAATTTACAATCAGAGGTAAAAGCAATTTCAGTTCAAAATAAACGCATTTCCTTTTGACGTTTGACACATTTTTAGCCAACTTTAAATGTAGCGCCTCTCATTTTCCCACCACTTAATTTCAAAAAGGGAAAGAAAATGCCGCAAACTAGAAAAGAAGTTTTAAAAACTCCCATTGTGCACAGCTGCGTCCTCTGTCCTTATTCGACTAAACTTGGCGGCAACTACAACATTCATTTAAAAATCCATTCGAGTGAAAAGCCCTTCAAATGCCCCCAGTGCCCCTACAGGGCAAAAACGAAAACTGGTGTCAAAAGTCATTTGACTAATGTGCACATTCTCAAATCAAAGTCCTCTCGCCCTTTTCCATGTCTACATCCTGGATGCAACTACGCCGCAAAGGACAAGCTGAATATTAAAAGTCATTCAAGAACTCACTCTGACGAACCTCCAGAGTTTTTCTGTTCTCATCCCAACTGCAATTTCTCCACAAAATACCAAAACAGTCTCGTTTTTCACACTCGAACTCACACGGGAGAAAAACCGTTTGTTTGCCAATTTGAATCCTGTTCTTATGCCGCGGGAACTTCAACTCAACTGACTGTTCACGTTATGACCCACACAAAAGAACGGCCCTTCAAATGCCCTGAGCCCAGTTGCGAATATGCAGCAACTCAGAAGGGCATTCTCACAAAACATCAACTTACTCGTCATCCGAAACCGGATCCGGCAGAGGGCGAACAAAAACAACGCCCATCATTTCCATGCCCAATCCAACTTTGTGAATACAAGGGGGAAAATAAACATCTTCTCGCTTCCCACATCAACTACAGTCACACCCTCGAAAAATCCATCAAGTGTCCTCTGGAATCATGTGACTACAGCTGCAAAGTCAAGGCAACTCTTTCCAACCATTTGAAGTCGCACAGTGAGGAGCGGCAGTACAAATGTGAAATTTGTCCATTCCGAGGAAAAACGAGAAACGGCGTGCTAAAGCATATTAAGACTATTCACTCTAACCCTAACCGTCGACCTTTCAAATGCCAAGAACCGGAGTGTGATTACGCAGCCAAAACAACAGGGAGTTTAAACTTTCATCTTTTGATTCACAAGGGAGACAAAAAATACAAGTGCCCCTTTCCCCAGTGTGATTACAAAGCTGTTGCGGAGGACATGGTCAAACGACATCAAATGCGAGTTCACGAGACGGAGAAACGGTTTGGATGTCAACTCTGTAAGTTTGTCACCAACAGCAAGGCAAATTTGACTAGACACATAAAAACTCGCACCAAGGACCCCGCACACATTCGCAAAGAAAAATAATGTAAATAGCCTTGAGCAAAATCAGGAAATTTCAAAAGACACAATTTTTTTATTTAATTGTAGCTTGAAAAACATTATCAAAATTTCTGATTTTGTGTTGGAAATTTTGAATTTTGTTGTGTACATAATCTTAAAACTTTACTTTGATTTCGTACTTTTTTGTCATCAAAATTGTGACGATCCAAAAAATAAATCAATAAAATATTTCTCAATGTGACGAGTGGTTTCATTATTAAATGACAAGTTCGCCTTAAGTTTTTCATTGGTTTAAGAAACCAGACTAGGATTTTTTCACCATCTTGTGCTCGTTCATCGTTTCTCATTGTAAAGCAACCGAATTCTACTCAGAAAATCACAACACAACTCCAAGCCAATTTCTACGACAAAACAAAATGTGGGTAAAATGAGAAAAAGAAGCCAGATCAGGAAAACGAGATGAATATCAGAGTCTTGAAATGAAAGTGGTTTGAATTCCGCGCGAGACTCGTCGATGAATTCTGTTGAATTTCTCCAGATTTGTCGCTCTTTGTGAAATTTAATTTGATCCCATTTTTCCCACCACCAAAAAATTCCAGAACTGAGGAGAGTCTTGAATGGTCTCATCAGTAAATCAGCATCGTTTTCTAGTAAACGCAGATCTATCGCATATCCAAAGTTCTCTTGAACTTTCTCGTCTTGTTCTCCTGCGTTGTGCACAAATTTCATGTTGAGCTTTGGATGACTTTTCATCTGCCTCTGGAACTGATTCCAGTAGAACGGAAAATCAGCGTCCGTTGTCATGAAAACTGTTTTTGGGTGTCTGAATTTGTTCAGAATGAGATTTGGCATTTCGCTTGTGCATGTTTTGTGCTGTTTAGACGTAATGAGCCAAAATCTGTAAAACTCCTGACATGACGCGAAATCCTGACAACCAGATTTTTCGAAAGGAAGTCGCAAGTTTTTTTCTAGACAATGAAAGGAACAGTTGTTTAAAGACTGCTGAATGGCATTTGACATAGCTGATTCGAGATAGGACGGCTTCTTGTTGTCAAAAAAGTGGACCCAGTTTCGAGATAGGTTAAACCTTGTTAAGGGGTCCAAAGCATTTGTTGTACATTTCCAATCCATTTGAGTGTAGTATACAACGAAGCTGCCATCTTTGAGAAAATCCGCCGAGCTGTTCCACTTCGGATCACTTGAAAATGGAAAATCCAGCGTGTAGTCACTTTTGATGACCCCGCGAAAAGCATTTGCCAAAATTAGGCTCATCATCAACCAAACGCCCAAAATTAGGCGAATCGCTCTCTTCAACAAATTTTTGATAAACTTTTGGTGGATTTTTTGGTGGATTTCTGAAGGAATTTCCTGATCAGGTTGTTCCAGCAAAATCCTCAGGATCCACAAACAGAGTTCGGACAGTGTCTTCCAGATCACCGTCATTTTTGAACAAGATGGCTTTTGATTTCTGATCAAACCTAGAGCCAGGATCAGCAGAGTTATGACGGTGGTTGCCATGGAAACGAAAAGAAGGAGCCAAACTTCATTTTGAAACGGCGTCGTGTAGATCTGCAGACTACTTTTTGTCTGGTGGACGCTGTCGCCAGTGATGAATTTGTAATCTTTGCTTCCGATCCAAATCCAAAGGAGAGAAGCACTCGAAAAAGTTAAATCTTCTGGTACTGTTATTTTTATGTGGAATCTCAGCTTTTCCAATTTCCAGTAATCATCATCAACTTTGTTTCTTAGCTCCCATGTGAGATTTGCGTCAAGCGAAGTGAGAAATCCTTTCAGAGTTGACGTCAAACTGAGTGGGTGAAATGGATCAGCGGGAGTTTTGAATCGGAATCCGGCGTTTGATTCGACGGGTTTTGATTTTGGTGTTCCAGCTCCAGGGTTTTTGTTGCTGTGGTTTGACATGACTGCCGAATAACAAGAATATTTTTCATTGGATTTTGTTTCTAAACCTGGATTTCCGCACGGTGATTCTGAATTTAGTTGACCATTTAAAATATTCCAGTGATTTACAAACCAGACGCCCGAAATTTCCGTTTCCATTTTGCTCCAGTTTTCTTGAGCTGCTGTTGAATTTGACGTTGGAATTGTGACAGCTACAAGAGGAATATGCCAGCCCGTGAAATCCCTGAAAGCGAGAAACTGGGAGAAAAATGGTTGTGGGAAATTTCCTTGTTCTTGCGTTTTTATTTGCTTCTTCTGAATATTTTTCCCCTGGGAAACGACATTTCCTTGCTCCGAGATTTCCAAGAAAACCATTGTAAATTTTGCCGGATTGTCAGGTTGCGTGCATCCACCGTCCTCAATGACAGAAGGACAAAGCGCTCCACTTTGAGGATACTGACGCATTTGCCATTCCGCGTTACCCATTTCAGATATTTCAGATTCCAACGTTTCATTTTCCTCTTGATTTTGAAAGCTCAGAGGCCAGTAAAACATGTTAATGAAACAGGGAGAATATTTTGCACTAGCTGCTGCGCTCAGTCCGTCACTCAAATAATTTCTGTACTCCTCTTCTGAAACTTTTTCCACATCTCTCAACAAAACCGGTATTATAAAACTATGTGAATTCTTCTGTTGATTTTGGTTTTGCAACGAGCCGATTTGAGCTGCCAGTTGAATTTCTTTGTCCTTCGTCTGGTTTCCGTTTAGAATGTTCCCACAAAAATGAACCCAGCAGCCAATTTTCGCCACGTCGTCCAAAACGGAAACCAAGTCGATATGTTTTAGGGTCGTTTGTTCTATTGGAAACTCACGGGAAATTCCTCTCTTTGTTTCTTCGGCGTTGCTCAAGGTCAATGGATTTTTTAGCATAAACGCCATGAAACTAATTATGGATTTTAAAGGTAAAGAATATGCCGCCATTTTACTAGTCAAAATGTGAAGATAAAAGAGAACGGAGAAGCAACTTTCTTACGTTTCTAAATTTAAATTAGAGTTTATGTATTTCATTTGATTTTTGTATTGTGTTTGTAGATTTTAGTTTGTAGATGTTTCGTGTGCGTTTTTTGTTTTTTCAACTGGTCTACAACTGGTTTCAACTGGTTTTACAAGATTTCGGTCACAACTTTTTCAAACGAGTTTAATCCTTCAAATTAAAAGCAGCAAAATGATTTGACAGAAAAGTTCTTTTGATTTTTGACGGGATTCTCTTCAAAAATATCCATCAGAGCACTTGTGCGATTTTTGGATTGTCGATTGTCGATTGTCATACGGTGCTTCAAATTTCTCATGAAAAAACATCAACGCCGACATCGAACTTTGAGCATTTGGCGTAGAAATGACCAGCAAAAATTGAAAGTCACACCCAATTTCCATTGCCTCGATTGACGATTGGCGATTAATATTTAAACATTACACTTCCACAATCGACAGCAACTCAGACAAACTTTAACTTCGGAGGACAAAAATGGAAAATAATCAATAATTTTTATGCTATTCAACTCAAAACTCAAAACTCACCGATTCTCTAACAAGAGTAAGTTTAACACTAGTTAAATGACAATAAAAATATGACGACGAAAATCACGAAATTTAAACAACAAGAATAATTTGATGACATTTGATTATGTGGTTTCATCCTGGATTTGTCTCCGTTTGAAAATCCATCAAAACACTTGTGCGACTTGTCGATTGTCGATGGTGCTTTAAATTTGTTATGCAAAATCATCGACAACCACCTGAGTTTATAGCTTTGAGCATTTCCAGTAAAATACAAAGTTACGCCCAATTTCCATTTTGTGTCCAGTCTCGAGTTTGGACTGGCGATTAACGTAACACTTGAAAAATAGGAAATAAATACACAAAAACTCAGAAAATTTAACGACAAGTGAACAAAGTCGGAAAGTTACAAGATTTATGTAAAACATAATCAATAACAACAGGCCCGCGACGGGAAATTTCTTCTTTGCAACCGGAAATTCCAAGGATTTTGCGGCATTTAAAAAAAAATTATTTTTTTTTACAAAAAACGAGTTTTTCGCTTTGTGCTTAAGTGTTAGCCAAAAAATTAGCTCAAAATTTCAAATCTCGTGGAAAAAATCAGACCGCCGGCGGCGAGAAAATTCGCCTCCATCTTGATTTGTTTGAAGTACCATTTTTATTTGCTTTTGTCATTTTGGTGCATTTTGCCAGTGTCAAAAATCCAAAGCCAAAGTTTACAACATACAATTTTAAATGTTGAGGCAAAGCTGAATGTAAATATGTGAATGTCAAAGTAATGACATTCGTAATGAACATGACAATGATAATGAAAATTAAAATTGAGATGTGGGTCGAGTACAATACAAATTATGTTCAACTTTCCATGTGACACCCTTTTTCCATATACAGACAAAACGTTGAATTGTTTCAACCATGTAAATTTTTGCTGCAGTGGCGCGTTTGCGTTGCTTGATTTTATTACTTACTAATTCTAAAAGTAATTTGGATTCGTAGTTTCTTTTTTTAAGAAACCCTCAGATTCATGAAAAATGCAGGACGCTGCTTTCCCTTTTGTAGTCGTCACATTTGGTTCATTTTTCTTGAAAGTTTGTTCAAAAAATGACATTTTGGTCACCACGAATTTGGCGGCGACCACTGACATTTCTTGTCCTATTTTCCATGGCAATTTTCATCCTCTCCGGTTTTCGGGGGCAGAGCGGAAAGCTTGAGGACGCTGAGATTTTACAGCGCCCTCTAAATTTTATGACCACGCGCCGCCTAATTAAACTCATCCGGTTGGTAGCGCCGATTTAATCTCTGTTTTTTTCTCATGCGTGAAAACGTGAAAATAGCTCTAAAATCTATAATATGAAATTTCCAGGACTAAATTTTTGACTCCATCACGAAACTTTCTAAACAATCAAAATCAAAGACTGGCAGCGCCATCTCTAATGAAATCACAAAAGGAGAAGAGGAAAGACAGAATTGAAAACGAAGTTGGAAAACTAGCATCTGTCGCGCTCAAAGCAAACCCAAAATCAAATGTGCCAAATCCATCGCGCGGGACGGTTCAAACCATAGAAAAACTTTTGCTGCGCTTTGTATGTAAATCAAAAATTAAAATCAAAATTGAAACTAAAGTTGGCGCCATATTTTTAACCTGGCGGTTTTTGATTTTCTTTAGAACACAAATCCATTTTACCTTGACGTTGGTGCTCTCGACGGAGAAAAGTATTCGAATAGCCGTTGGCTTGAATCCGCTTTGAATTGGGACGGTCTTCTAATCGAGGAAAATCCAACAATGTTTCAGCGCCTCAAACAGCAAAATCGAAATGCATGGTTAGGCAATTTTTGTCTTTCCACCATTCCAAATCCGAGTTCAGTTACACATGTAAGCCATTTTCATGATTTTTGAAATTTTGAATTTAGCGCCATTTTCCGCTGAATTCCAAAGTCATAAAACTTCCAAAGCAAAGGTTAAGGCCAAATTTGAGAATGAAACTTATTTAATTCCCAACATTTACACGCTAGATGGAGTACGTACCACCTGGAGAATTCGACTTAAAGACAATTGGAAGTTCTCTCTATGACGGGGATGCGGATCGCCCACTTTTAGCCCCGCGGGCGCTCCAGTGCCTCCCTCTATTTTCCGTTCTACTTGCTATGAATAGAACCATAGTGGATTTTCTTATACTCGATGGAAGAGGGAAAGAGCTGGAAATTTTGGACACAGTTCCATTTAAAAATGTCTATTTTAAAGTACTAAAGGCTGACGCCATCTTTATTTTTATACAAAACAAAAGTCATCAATTTTAAAAATGTGCAAATTTTGAAAACAGTGTATATTTTCCCGCCGCCATTTAGATACTGGCTATAAAGCGCGCGGGCATAAATCAGGGACCCAGGGCACTCCAAAGTTTTTTGAAACGAAGAGGCTTTAGACACGCTGGTGATGTTGAAATGGACGCCATCTTTGTTCATCACTCCATCAAGTATAAAAAAAAGTCGTTGAACATTACAAAACTTCCGGATCTTCCCCGAGCATTTTTACGGACCTTTTCCGCTGAACTCCCAGTGGATGAAAATGCCCTCGTTTTCAGTGATGAGGAAAAGTACCAGATTGAAATTGAGGATCATTATGTGGAAAAAGAGGAACAAAATCCAGTTCCGATGGAGGAATCAAAATACTTGTAACATTTTAACGGTGAAACGTTCTAAATATTTTCAAGCATGTTTTTCAACAGCCTAAATTTGTATTTCATGGACAATCGAGAATCAAAAATTAATGAAATCTGTATACAAAAACGTTACGAATTTTTTGAGTAAATATTTATGCATTTATTTCATAAATTTTTGAGAGGGATTTTAGATTTTACACTAGGTCACAAAATATCAGTCACTTTTCTTGAAAGAAAATTTTATTTTCTCTTATTGCTTAAAATGGCGGGATTTTGATTATTATTATATTTTTCCACATGTAGCTCAAAGTTCAAAGTTTTCATGGAATCGTTTGTTTTTATTTTGAAGTTTAGTCATAATCATCTTCATCTTCACCGTTTGCAGCTGCTTTGAAAAAAAAACAAAACAATTTTTACTCATAATTTTCATTACGAAAAAGGTTGCACCAAAATGTAAATATCTGATGAACATAAAAAATGCAAAATACAATATGTAAACACATGAAATTAAATTTCGTACCCCGTTTGGCGCGAATTTCATCCTCTTCAAAATTTGCGCCTCCTTCTTCATCCTCGTCTTCATCGGGTTTGGGGATCATAGAGGGCGTTATACCTTGAGTATTCATGTATGACGTTATTTGTTCAGGTATTTCGGCGAGTATTTCTTCTGCCAATTTTCCAGGAGCCAGAGTTTCTGCAGTGTCACTCACTTTTCCAAAACCCGACTAAAATACAAAATAAACAAAATAAACAAAACACGCAACATTTACCGCCAATTTCCAATAATCTTCTCCAAATTCAAAATTCAAAGTTCCAAATTCTGAAAGAAAATTCTCGTAACCGAAAAGATTTGAGCGTACCGAAACCCCGCCGGCGGGGTTCATAATTGTTTCCTCTCCCATTCTTTTTAGCCAGGAGTCAGCGCTTCGATAGGCAACAAACTTAAAAATAGAAATGTTTAGAATTTTCAAATATTTCAGAACCTTATTTACACGGACAATAAATTGACTTTGATTTTCATTGGAATAAAATAGAACCTGCACAATATCACGCTCCGACTCAACTCCATCAAAAATCAAAGTGCCCTTATCCCCATCCAACACTTCCATGTCCGAGTAGTCCGCCTCGCCCACTCCAATCACCACGATGGACATGGGCAACGCCGAGGCTTTCACAATGGCCTAAAAATTTAAAAATATGTGTAAAAATTTGTTGTAATTTTGGAAAAAATTATGTAGTGAAACTTTGAATATGACCTCTATTGTCGCAGCCAGATCACTCATCACGCCATCTGTCATGACAACCAGAAGATAGTAATTTGAACCGTCAGACGCCTGCTTTGCAAAACCAGCTATAGTTTCAATCACAGGCGCGAAATTTGTAGGGCCTGGAAAGTTTAAAAAGTCACAATAAAATCTCATTTTGAATTTTGGTCATTGAAAATTTAATACGTTTGCAGAAACTGAGAAACCTACCATAAAGTTGAATCGTTCGCAGGCAATTCCTGATAAAAATTTTTAAACATAAATTATTATTACATTTCCTTGTAAATAACGACAATCGACAATGAAGAATTTTGATTTTCAAGTTTCAAGTTTCAAGTGCTCAAGAATTTTATTGTTAATTGCTTGTTGCTGTTTACTTGTAGGCTTTGATGACCCCAGGAATTCCTTCACAGTCTGGAGATTCCTCCTAAAATTAAGTAAAGAAAAAGAAACCGCGGGAAAATAACAAAATTACAAAATCCTTCAAATTAAAAATTGAAACGGTTTAGCTGGTGATTTTTGTAGCACATTTGGAAATTTGAATTACGTACCAAAGTGACATTGAAACACTGTGAGACTTTTCCGGGAGGAACTCGAGCTCCAAATCTTTTTGATAAAAAATGGTTAAATCCAAGAACAATGAATACTGAATAATGAATAATGAACGGTGCATATAAAATGTAAGGTAGAAAAACGAGGGTAAATATTTACCCGTAAACTTTGTAAATATTTGTACTATTATAATCTTTCATCACGAGTCCAGTGGCTTGAATCGCCTAGTTACCAAAAAACCAAAAAGAGAAGAAAATTCAGCGTTGCCATGGTTACTCAAAATTTAAAAAATTTCAAAACTGCTCATAATGTTCGAAAACGCACCTGCTCATACACATTTTGTCTAGTGATTTTTGGATCATTGTAAATTCTATGAAGGGAACCGGACGTACAAGGATCACCGTTTGAACCTGTGACAAAACAGAAAACCATTGAAAATTGAAAATAATCATAAAGTATAAATAAAATCCATAGAGTAATTTCAATTAATTGACTACAGGTGTCTCACTTGTAAAATCGATGGCAAAACAGAGATGAATCTTTGTGCCGGCTTGAATATAATCCATAAAAGTGTAGACTGGCGTCAAAATGCATTTTCTGATTGAAATTGAAGATGGACATTTCTATCACAAAAAAAAACAGGAAAACTATTAAAAATCATAAATCAGAATTTTACTCTCATGCCATAGAAAAAGTATGGGAACTTCAAAATGTAGTTTTACTTTTCCGGTGGTTGTTTTAAGCCTGACACTCGCAATCCAAGGGTCTTCAGTACTGTTTAGCAATTTGTCGAGGGTTGTGCAGGCGAAGCCGATGAGTCTGTCTTCATTCGAAAAAAGGGTTTTTCTCCAAATCTCAATTTTGAGCTGTCTGTCTCGATCTCCATTGCACAAGTTTCCTATGGTGATGTCCATTGACTCCCATTTCGGATTGTAGCCACTCACTTCCTCCGATCGATGTGACATGAGGTAGACGCCCGCATCATTCCGTCTCAGAATACAGAAAAAAGAAGTGCCCCGCAGACAGCAGCAACAACTGCCCACGTGAGAACCAACCAGCTCCAAGTATATCTAGAAAAACAGAATTTAAAACAAAACGGGGAAAATACTGTGACTGACATTGTAATTCAAAATCGATCTTTGAAATCGATGAAAAATTGTGAAAAATCTGCTTGAATCTTACTACATCTTTCATCGCTGCCTTCTCCTCAGCAATGAGCGCGATAATTCCACTTGTCTCTTTGTCCGAGTCAACATGCTGAAGCTGAGTGACAAAACCTTCAAATTCAAATTCAAATGATTTATTAACGTGTATAGGTTATAACATGTAAATGTTGTTTTCACAACCGGGCACGGCTAGATATCTAGTATAATAAAGAAAAAGGTTAAAATGTGTGTAAAAACCTTTTGCTCCCGCTGCCACAATGTTCGCCACAGTGCCTAAAACACAACACACAGAATTTTGTAAATGTCCGTTAAATTTTAAAGTAGTTTTTTCAATTTATATTTTGTATTAATTAGCTCGAAAAATGCTTAAAAAATGTATTGGAATCTGATTCTTACATTCAATAAACCCCAAACTATCATCGTCTTCAAAGGGTGCGGAAGGATCGTCAATATCGTAAAGGTGAAACAAAAGAGTTTGGGCCACTTCAAATTTGTACTCCATCGTCAACTGAATTTCAATCAATTACAAGTAAAACCGTTCAAAAGTTAAGTATGTTTTTTAGTCACAGTTATTTTAAAGGATACAAAAATTTCAGCTCATTTTTACCTTCGTCGAGAATTTTGGATTCAAGTTGTTTTCTAGGGAAAAAAATCCAACCGAAATTTTTACGTTCACTAATTTTTCTATATTTTATATTTTATGCGATACAAAAATTCAAACGAGGGAAGAAGCATATTTTTTCACCCATAATTTCTGTTCTCATAAGTTCCACCCATTTCTTCGTCTCATTTTTCTTGTAGACGACGCAGAGTGGATCTGACTTTGAAAATTGGTCCTTGTTCTCCAAATTCCTGTAAAATGTAAAATAATCTCATTTCTTCTGTAAAAATATTATGCAAAACTCTGTATTAAATTTTGCACTCACAATCAGAGCTAGAATTTTTTAGTACTTCATTTTCCGTTTTCAATTTTACCTGCAAGAAATAGTAATGTCGATTTCAGTCCCACCACTCCCTTTTTCTTTATCTCCACCTCCACCGCCACCACCTTCGTCCCTAAAAATCGGCACCAGTTTAATCACGATTCCATCAATTTCCAATAGAACACAACGATAGAAAATGAACACAAAAAATACTCACTCGGGTGCCACTTTGTTGGACATTTCAAATCATAATCAGCCATAAGATGACTAATGAAATGGATGAGGAACCTGGAAAATTTAAAGCTCCTACTGAAATTTTAATTTTAAACTCTTGTCTCCTAAAATTTTTCAACAAGTCCAAAGTTTTTCTATTCATAATTGACACATGTAAATTTACACAGACACACGCACTGTAAATTAAACAAGAGCTAACAATAGAAAATCTATTTATATCATTTTAAAGTACACAGATTTCAGCGAGTATGAAAAATGAAAAAGAGAGAGAGAAAATTCAAAATGCTTGTGTTTGTATTTTGTATGCGAGAGTTGAGAGTTGAGAGTCGGTTGACAAGACGTGACCAAGAAAATGGAATTTGTCAATGGAATTTACGATGTGCGTGTGTCCAGTGCCGAGTGCAGAGAGTTGTTGATTTAACGGATATTTTATGTTTGTCTAGGTCGTTGCAGTCGCTTTGCGGTATAATATATCAAAAAGAAATCCAATTTTACGGTATGAACGTTGAACATTATGAATATGAAAAGCAGCAAGTGCAAAAGGTGGAGAATGGAGAATGGAGAAAGTGTGATGAATAAAACCGCTCCGTAGACTGTAGAAGTTTAAACAAGTGCATACAAAATACAACTTGCATTTTCTGCACAAAAATTAAAGAGGATTTGATATTTATTTGACATGCACTTCGGACGCAAACTTAATTAATAAATTACAAAATAAATTGTTTAATTTTGAACAGTTTTCAGAGACATGAATTTTGGTAGTTTTTACAATTTTAAAGTTATTTTTTTTATTATTGCTCATTCAACTGTGAGAGTTCTCTTATTATCCCAATTCTCAATGCCAAAACACATACAGCTGCATAGACAATAAATTAATCTCAAGTATGAATAAAAGAAAAATATACACTTGGAAAACAACGAGATAGATATAATTACATGACAAGAAAAAGAGCGTACGTGCAAAAAATTTATGTAATCAAAAGAATGTCATTTATATGAGTTTTAATCTTGTATTTAAAAATTTTTTAAGTCAATTTTCAATTTACGCAAGCAATGCAATAGCTCTCCAATTCAAAGGTTCAGACTACAACAAGCAAAAAGCAGAGATAAAGACGCTGCCAATCCTTTTGTTGAGTTAAAATTCCGACACTGATCAAACCCAACTCAGTGCTTTGGCATGTCACTAAAACCCACCCGCACATTATGAAAAATTTTGCACACTGGTTGTTCGATGGATTAAGATATACGCAGACCTACTTGACCCAAAATTTTTGTTGATTTATGCATCAGCCTGAATCGTTGCAGGGATCTGGTTGGATTCGACGGCATTAATTTATGACAAAATTCATGAATGTTAAAATGTTGAATCGGAGATTGCATATTTTCCATTTAAAACTTGCAATTCCTAAAGGTGAAATATTATTACATTCCCTGTCATTGTTGTTGAGAATAGTGGTTAAAATTAAGTTAAACTGACAACGCGCATTTTTTCCACTCTGAATTCGTGTGTGTGTGTATCTGGTTGAACATTGCCTTTTCTTTGCCACAACCATACATAATGATGGCTAATGCTCTCAATATGTGTTCTGTGACAAATTTATTACTTTAATTTTATGATATCATTTTATCTACTCTGCCCTTTTCTCTCACTCGCTCGTCAAGAATCTAAATTCTTCTGTACAATAGAAGGGAGCCAGAGAGAACAGGGCAATTAGCATTAACATTGCACATTTTGCGGAGTGTACATCTTTTTCTTTAGATCACATCTCAATGGAAATGTAAGCAATAAATCAAAATACAAACTACAAACTTTTGATTTAGACTCTTTTCTCGCTTAAGAATTAACAAGTTTTTTACGACTTTGTTTACAATTCATTAATTTTTCACCTAGTTTTGCCTCCATAGTCCACATACTTTTCATCATATAAAAAGTCACTTTCTACACATAAACCTCACCAAGAATAGACCTTTTCATAGCTTTTTAGCATGAGTTTTGTTCCTCTTAATCAAGTACTTCATGCATCGAATGTTTTGTAATTTCATCGAGAAAAATAATACTAATACCAACAATTGCCATTATTCCCAATCCTTTCCTTTGTAATCTCTCTTGCTGATTATTCAATTATTTGTTGTTTTTGAGCGTCTGCTCATTCTCCGTTTCCCTAGTTAAACAGACTGTCTTATGTACGCATTGAACAAATGCCTACCCAATGCTAATAAAAATGAAACCTCATAATATGACACCTCTTCTATCTAAGACGTCTCTTTGTATATGCACATGTACCCCATACTATCACGTGTATCTCCATGTACCGTTCTCCAGCATTTCTTGGAATTTTTCCGTCTCCTTGTGAGGAGTTCTTTGTGTTTTTAAGTTCTTAAAACCATGGACGTCAAGTTAGCCGCAATTGCGGCCAAAACGTCAAGTTAGCCACAAATTATTTATTTCACTCAAAACGGCTTCCCCGCCCATCCCCATGGCCTGTCCGATAATCTGCCCCAACAAGACGGAGCAATACTTATCCTCGGACCAGCACTACGTTTTGGCGATGCACATCAGGTACAGAACAGGTACAAGCTGCAGGTAAATGGACTGCACAGCAGGCTGCAGGTAGTATGATGAGCATTGGAACGTGTATCCTTGCGGATCGCGTCATCAATGGTAAAAAGGTGCAAGAACCATGGTTCAGGAACCAGGTGGCGAAATGAATAAGTAAACAAGAGATTCTCTCTGTTGTTTCTTTCACAATTTAATAAATAGTCTTAATCCGTCGTGGTTATGACTTCAGTCTAATAACTCAAACTCTCTCTCTCCATGTTTAGTCTTATTTATTCACACATACACATATAGTTAATCATATATCATATACACATGAGACTATTTGATTAGTCTCTGTGCCATATTAATTATATGACAGATAAGGAACTATAGTAGTCTCATATAAAGAACACAGTACCTCTATATGAGCTAGATAGTAGATCCTAACCTTATACCACCCAAATCTTTTTAGAAAACTTCCAAATAGTCCAAAATTTTAATCATAATGAAATATCTCCTTGAATGTCTACAATCTACAAAAATGACCAATATTATTCTATTGATAATTTTTATTTCTCTAGTTAGTTTACTCTCTGGCACGGGAGCGATGAAAAGCGGACCGAATGGACCATGAGAACCGACTTCACCTAAGCCAAGCCGGAACCTTTCTACCACTTACCGATTATGTCCAGATTGCACTTTTGCATCGGTCACGTGATCACTGTTTACATTTTACACTGTCCAACTGACGGCGATAGTGTCAACAGCCAGCAAAATACAAATGTTGTAGGCATTAACTCAATTGATTTTGGAATTTTTTTATTTAAAAAATGGAGACTTGCTATTATCTATCCAATGTGCCTATTTGGTCTGTTCGTCGCCTGAACTACACTTATATGGATCCATGGGAAAAACCGGTGGAAAGCAACATGGCACCACAATCAACACCCTCGGGTCGGTGGTATCATGTCCTCCTGCATGT
>JAQGBH010004924.1:0-15525 GCA_034698265.1 Sminthurinus aureus
AAGATACAGAATTCTATAGGTGCTTTCAAAAGGCACAAAATAAGCAAAGAAATTCCAGAATTCTCGAAAAGCACCAGCTTTTCAAGTTGACAATTTCTCGTATTTTTCAATGAGTCAACCTACGTAGTGAATTGGGAAACGCTGATGTTTTTTGGATTTTCCATGCACTGCCAACAAAAATTGTCAACTTGGAAACCTGGTGCTTTTCGAGAATTCTGGATTCTGGAATTTCTTTGCTTATTTTGTACCTTTTGAAAGCACCTACAGAATTCTGTATCTTTTACTCTAACTTATTAGTTGAGGCCTATGTTTCTTTGATTTGCGTTTGAGGTTGACTTTGGCTTTGGCTTTGATTTTTGGCATTTTGTTGCAGACACAGAAAAATACGCTAGAAACTCTGTGACATGTAAATGATCAAAAACTTATGCTGGCTCTGCATTCTGCATCGGATGAGATTTCAAAGGCAAAATGAGTCAAGGGAAAACTTGTACATTTTTTCATGTATTTTAAAAAATCAATCAGATGCTTTTTGCCCAATCTACGTTGCGTTGGCGGTCGCGCCAACGTAAATGTATTAGTTTTTCTAAACTCAAAATGGGTTTGAGCGTCTAGTCTGTGCTGTGGCAAGAATTTGCAAGAAATTCCACTTGAAACTGAATTCCAATGACGATTTACGAATTGGCAAGCAAAAATTGTAAGAGTAAGTCTACATTTTACAAGTACCAGGATTTTAGACCGCATCAGATTTTCATGTTGAGAAATTTTGAATCAAATAACTAAAATGAATTCAGTACTCGTTCAAGGCTTTTCCAAAATGCTGGTTTTATGTCGCTTGAAATTTAAAAGCATCTAAGGAATTTTTAATTTTTACTCTATTTTACACCTGAGTCCTTTCCTTTATTTATTATTGTTATTCGTATTTTTTATGCCAACCATTGGTTGGCAACCAAGGAATTGATTGAATCATCTTTAAACAGTATTAAATATTCTGATTTCTTGCATACTACTGCTGTAATGTTGTAAATTGGTTGTAAAGGCTGACGCCATCAGGACCACTGAATAAATCATCATTACCTGAGTAATACGTTACGGTTCCATTCACAAACAAATAGACTGACTCTAATTGTTTCAGATTTTGTAAAATCAAGTCTATCGTAGATTTTTGGAGAAAATCCAAGCTATTCCACTTTCCATTCCCGTTTTCAGATCCACTTTTTTCCGCAACCGGAGTAGTGCTAAATTTCACCTCGAGTAATCGTAGCTCTGCCAAAACAGGAACAAGGAAAAATGAACTTTTTGTTTGATTGTTCATCGTGTAAATTACACGATTCAATCAGGCACATGACAATTCGTATCCTTTGGATTGTGGGGCGCGATTTCGTGTTGACGTGTTTCGTGACGTCACATTAGCATCAGCACTCTGATTGGTGGACGTTTTAACACAGGTTTAATGCAGTCCCGAACGAACAAAACTTGTGAATTGATCGAGAAAAGTTTCAAACGGCTTTGAATTTTAATACGTTTTTTATTTTCTGTTGAAATTCAAAGCCGTTCAAAAGATTTCTCGTTGGATTAAAAAGTTGTCTACTTTCGGGAATGCATTAAAACTGTGATAAAACGTCCACCAATCAGAGTGCTGATGCTAATGTGACGTCACGAAAAACGTCAACACGAAATCCCGCCCCACAATCCAAAGGATACGAATTGTCATGGGCCTGATTCAATAGAATCTTCAACAAATAACCTTTTAAGTTTCAAGAATCTACAATCTACAAATCTAAACTTAAAAATTACCTGTAAGGTCCAAAATTGACGAGTTTTTTTTCATTTTTTCTAGTGAGGCGGTTTCAAAATTTGCGCAATCTATTTGTGCCAAGTTGGGAATCCCGAGAAAAGCGCTGTCCATTGGCAATGACATTGTTGAATTTTCTTGGGCAACAGAAATTTTGATTACGAGCGTTTTTACCTTCCCAAAATGTTTCCACAAAGAATCGGCGCATTTTTGAAAGTTGTTGATTTTACGCAAAATTAAAATTTCCAAGAATGGGAATATTTTTGCAAGCTTCTCAAAATCTCCAGCAGAGGAAAAAACGGCATCGCTCGTAAACATTTTCACGGTTTCAAGTGTCTCTGACTCTTTCCAGTTTTTAAGGAATCCACAAGATTCCAGCGAATCCAGTTCAAAGTTAATCTGGCAAAGAGAGGAAAAAGCCTGCAAAATTTTACACATTGATTTTGGTTCCAGATCCAAATTCAAATTTGAACTGAAACTGTTGGGGGAATGTTTGTCTTGAGATTCTTCTTTGTTCTCTGGAGGTTTTAAATACAAATTCTCAACATTAGGAACTTGATTTAGATTTAGCTGAGCTGTGGGTAAAGTTGAAATTTCCATGATGCCATCTATTTGACTAAGAGTTGACGAACTCAAATTAAGAATTTGATTCAAGAGACACGCGACTCTGGAGAAAATTTCAGGATAATTCTGGTTCTGGTTCTGACACGTTTTCCTCAGATTTTGCAGATTAATGTTTATTCTACAAAATTTTGCTTTTGTACGCACAAGTCGTTCAAACAGTCGAATGTTTGATCTTTCAGGCACAAAATTTAATGTTTTAAAGTTTTTTTCCATCACACACCCAATAAAATTTTCTGCCTTTTCCGGTTCTTTAGTACGTTCTGGAGGAACAAATAAAGTTTCTGGGACACTTGAAAGACCAAGATTTGGAGCAGCATGTTGAATATCCTGGAGAAATCTGAATTTAAATTTGTCGCCAGTTTTCAAGGATTTTTCAAGCACCAGGGATCTCAATTTCAGCAGTTGAAATCCAGATGCTCTGACTTGTTTTGAAAAAAGTCGTGAGGACGAACTCCAGCCAAGATCAACTTTTGAGATGGTCAATTTCTCCAGATTTCCAAGGTTTTTCCAGAAAATCTCTCCAAATGCTTCAATGACTGTGTTGACGTTTGTCCGGGCGACGAGATCCAGCTCCAGCTCCAGGATCAAGTCACCAAAGGCGGAGAAAAGGCTTAGCAGATCTGGATCGTGCAAATTTGCATTGGAAAACCGGAATTGGAAAGACGGAAAAAAGTGAGATTGTTTGATGCAGCTGAGGAGTGACTTGAAAGACCACGGATTTTCTCCAGAATTCTCCAGAAAACCATGAAAAAAGTCTTCACTTTTCAAACTCCAAACATTCAAAAAGTCAAAATCAATGTAAAGTTGTTTCCTTTCCCACAAAATTTGTGTGGCCAAGTCAAACCAATTCAAACGGTTGACGAGGCGGCAGTCAAGGAGATCTGAACAACTTAGGTTTTTCAGGATCTTCTGCAAAATCTGAAATTAATTAATTGGACAAACTTTCATGTAATTCCTCTTCTGAATTTAGCTGCAAGAGACTAATTTTTATTGCTATCAGTGGAAAAACGTAATTCGTATGGGAAATCCAGCATGCGGAAAAATGAAAAGGTGGAACTTTTCATTTGTCCGCATGCTGCAGTTCCCACACGAATTTATTGTACAATTATTTTATTAGTATTCGTAATTTGATTTACCAATGGATTTTGCAACGCATTTTCCATCGCTCCTCCATTTTCTGCCATTTTTAATCGCCAAGAACTTGGATGTTTAAAAGACAAAACGTTTTTTTTTTTTGGTTTTTGAAGTAAAAGTAAAACGGGATGACAAAAGTTGTGAATTGATCAGAATAGCTCGTCTTTTGTGGATATTTTGTAACAGGTTCAGAATAATTCTACAAAATTCAAATCAGCATTATATATTATATATTATGGAAATCCCGATTGCATGTGAATGCGCAAAAACAATTGTGACAATATTGGTAAATAAATGTTATGCTAGCTTTTACTTCTCCAAAATACAAAATCCAAAAAATTCTAACTAATTTTTCAATTTGTCTTATACTGTAAAATAACTTTGGACGAATGAGAAAAAAATCTTGCTGTTTTGGTAATCCAAATGTGGAAATAGAGAGAAATTTTCTATTCTGTCAATTTCTGTCCAAGGCAAAAGCAAAATGAGAAAATATCGTATAAATAGAAATGTAGAGAGGAGAAAAAAGGTCGACGACAAAGCCTGAACATTTTTCACTCTAATCCTATTTCTTTGTTTTGTTCCTTCGCTCTCTCTCTCTCTCTCTCTTTGAATACCAAAACTGTCTTAAATTTGGATTTGGTAATACCAGATTAAATAATATTGGATTTCTGGAGACCGTCTTGAAATTTTGTTCAATTGTATGCAAACAAAATAAGGCTAGCGTTTTAAATTGTGCTAAGTTGGCCAAGTTTTCCAGGTATTTCCAGGAATTAAAGGGGCATAATGGGTTTTAGTTTCCATCATACGGGAAATACTAGGCAGGAGCGTAAAATCTGTTTCAAGCTTTTGTTGATGTTTGGAATTTTTTATGTAAAAAGTATATAAATCACCTTGCACGGGATTTTTCAAAATCTAGGAGAATTTCAAATGTTTTTTGCATGGGTGTTTACCTTCATGTGATTGCCTATTTAAATTGCCAAGTCATTTCCAAATCGGCTTGCAGGATCCTGAGGAATAAAATACAACGCGAAACAAGTTATGACGATTTTTTGACCTTTTTCCTCAAATATCTCTGGTCAACGGCCACGGGGGCACGTAGTATTCTAGGGTTTTACTACACTCACTAATCCCTACCCAAACGACATACCCCCATTCAATTCCGGAGATGTCACCTAGGTCCCTTTGCTTGTGAGTTTCAAAATATCTCGAGTATCGAACAAATCACTGGCATGGAAATTCTTTACGTTGTGACTCAAACGGATTTCAACAACTCTCAAACTTTGTGCTGTTAAAAAGGACAAGAGACTTTGATACCGATTATCCAATATCAACACTTGATCTGACCAAAGTTTTAACTTGAGAGTGGCTCGTGTGTTTAAGTATGTAGATTGTAGATTTTCATCCATTTTATCACGAATAATTAATTTGTACAGGAAAAATGTCGACTTTGCTATGGATCCAAGTTTTTAACATGACGTTTCAATATTTGTTTGAAAAATAATTCAAAATTGGAAAAAGTTTCATTTCTACAAACCAAAAGGTTATTGTTTTCAGTCAGTTTTCATTTATTGTTAGTTAATAATTCGTTGCAATGTGGCGCATAAGCAATTAACAAAAACGTACTAGGAGAAGATCTTAAATTTATATTGAGCAAAATAAAGAAGAATTTTCCTAATCGACGTTAAAATTTTGAATCTTGTTTTAACTTTTAAAGTGTACTCTTGTGTCTTTTGTTTAAAAAGTTGTACTGTAAATTACAATTACAAAAACCTCATAAACTTACAAAGCATTGGAAAATAAAGTAAACATTTTATTTTATCTATTCTTTGGTTTGCCTTCTTTTTTTGTCTTGGTACTACGAATTTGAAAATAGCTTAATTCCCAATTCTGGGAATTTCCCTTCTTTTTTGCCTGTCCTTTTTATTTTTCACCTTTCACAAAATATCTATTTGTAGCTCCACAACCAAAGCCGTTCAAGGTAACAATTCACCTTTCTACTTTCATTCGAATTTCGAAACCTGGCCAAAGAGCATCCGGTTTTACTCACAATCAAAGCCAAAGTCCACTGTTCCCCATTCACTATTCACTGTTTAAAAGGAGCGAACGGAAAATATTCTCGTGTGACATCAAGTGTATTGTTTGTATTGGTCCAGGAAGAGTCCCAAGGTTAAAAAGACACGCCTGCGGGGCACAAGGTACAACTAAGCCCTGCGCCCTCTGACCTCATTGATTAAACAAGGATTCTAGGATTCAGAGGTACTTCAAAAGCAAACATGGAAGTTGATTCAAGTGCAAAGAGATTCAAATGCTCCGATTGCCCCTACAGGGCGAAAGCGAAGGGCATGGTCAAAGACCACAGGATAAATGTCCATCTCCTTCACTCTGGATCTGGTTTGCCTCGGCCTTTTCCGTGTCCACATCCTGGATGCTCCTACGCTGCAAAGAACAATTCAACTCTCACGGCGCATTCAAAAATCCACTCTCAAGTAAAATCTTTGGTTTGTTCTCATCTCAATTGCAGTTATTCCACAAACCACAAAGAAAGTCTCATTTCACACATTCGACGTCACACGGGAGAAAAACCGCACCAGTGTCAATTTGAGTCCTGTTCTTATGCCGCAGCCACTTCAAGTGATCTTGTGACTCACTCCCGAATCCACACAAAGGAACGGCCGTACAAATGTCCGGAGCAAAACTGTGAATACTCAACGGCACGGACGTGCAATTTCAGAAGACACCGGCTCACTCATCCGCCGGCAGAGGGCGAAGAAGAAGGACGCCCTTCATTTTCCTGTCCTCTTTGTGAATTCACCTCGAACTCTAAAATGAATCTGTCACGGCACATCAAAAGTCACACGCTTGAAAAATTGTTCAAATGCGACGAGCCTGATTCCAACTGCAGATTTGAAGCCAAGACAAAAGCGGAAATCAAACAACACAAACTTGTGCATTCTGATGGAAAACCCTTCAAATGTTCATTTGAATCCTGTGAATATCGTTGTAAAGTCAAGTCAAAGCTTGCTGAACATTTGAGGACGCACAGTGAGGAACGACAGTACAGATGTGAACTTTGTCCATTCCGAGACAAAACGAGAACGGTCGTTTCAAACCACATCAAAATCATTCACTCTGATCCGGATTTACGACCTTTCAAATGCACAGAGCCAAAGTGTGACGACACATCCAAGACAAAAGGAAACTTGAAGCAGCATCTTTTGACTCATGGAGGCGAGAAAAAATATTCTTGTTCATTTCCTTTGTGTGATTACGCCGCTATTTTGCCCAATATGATACAAGTCCACCAACAGATGGTTCACGAGACGGAGAAAAGGTCCAAATGTGGCTTGTGCGACTTTGCTACAAACAGCAAATCCAATTTGGTGAGACATGTCCGTATTCACACAAAGGAAGAACCGTACAAGTGCAAAGAGGACGGATGTGAATATCGAGCAAAGGGACCAAGTAGCCTCAGGAAACACGAGAAAATGAAGCATGTTCAAGTAACAGCATAAAACTAGCAAGAAAACATTTGGTTTATAAAAAGAGAATATTTGTAAGAGCAAAAAGGACAAAAAATATCATTTTCAAATGTTCAAACTAAAAAGTTTGCGCAAGTTTTTGCTGGTTTTGCCCATTTTTTAATGTGTAAATTTTTGATTAAATTGATTCCATGTCCCAAAATTTCCAGTTACATTTGACATTTGGCCACTTTGAAAATTAACTTAATGTTCACTGCAATTTTGATCCTTTGTGATGCAATTTGTCCTTGTGGAACCGCGGGGAAAAAAGTAATTTCCATTTATTTATGCTATTTCAGTTCAAAATCTAGATTTGCGAACCCTCGGGATAAAAATGCTGCTGACTCGGATTCAAATTTGGCTCGGATTCTCATCGAGTCTTATGAAAAACTGAGGAGGATTCTGATTCTGATTCAACTGTTCAATCAAGGATTTCTACACATTATTTTATCGCTTAAAATGTCTTGTATCGGTTTCTCAGTTGTCATAGCACTTGCAGCGACTTGACTTTCCCAAAATTTGCCGCTTCTCAAGATGTTTTGCGTCTGGATTTGTTTTCTAGGTATTTCCGTTTTCATAATCGGTTACCGCAAAGCATTTGCCGTCCCTCGAAACTTCAAAGTGACAAAATCCAGAATTATTTTCCTTGCAAAAATGAATAAATTTTCCAAAGGATGTGAGCTGCAGAAAAGTGTCAGATCCATTCAGAACGCAGGAATAAAAGTGGCATATTTCCACCAGTTTGAAAGAATGTCCACTCCGAAATTTATCATGTTCATTCTGTTCAACACGGGACGACTTCTCGTTTCAACGCGTCAGCATTTTTGAAAGTGGTGACTGATTCTAAATTTTGATGATAGTTATCAGCTTCTTTTTGAGGGTTTTGTTTAATTTTACGTCAGATTTTTTCAAGTGGCGTTCAACTTTTACACAGTTAAAATTATGTAACTGTAGAGAACCTTGTGGAGTCAAGTTCGAAGATTGTATGAAATTGTATGAAATATGAAATAAAGTAAATATGGGGAATTTTGGTGCATATCCAAAATTTTCCAAGCATCACGCTAGTTCTTTTTCCATTGAAAGGTCACGTTAATATTCAGACGTGTGATATGTGATATTTTATTTGAATTATATTTTCTTTTATTCAAAATATTATTGATACAATTCTGTCTTTTTATTTACACAATCTATCCATTGCATTATCTATTGTCCATCTCACCAAGAGAGTTTTTGTGTCTTTTTTATGTTTGATTTTCTTGAAGGAAAAAGGTTTTTGATTGCATTCCAGAGTCTCAAATTTGGAAACGAGCCCGATTATTTATTCATTTTTCGTCTCTTTTGTGAGTCAAAAGATGCTGATTTCGATGTGCCTTAAACTTTGAGGCATAATCGCAGTGCGGCTCTGTACATTTGAAAGGTCGTAAGTTAAAATGGACATTTTTCAAATGACTTTGAACAGCTTGTCTGGTTTTTCCTCGGTATGGACAAAGTTCACATTTGTACCGGCGCTCCTCGCTGTGACTTTTCAAGTGCGAGGAGAGACTGGTTTTAGATTTGCAACGGAAGTCACAGGATTCAAATGAGCAGGCAAACCGTTTTTCATCAGAATGAACAGCTTTGTGATTTTCAACGTTTTCTTTTCGGCTGGCTTCAAAAGTGCAACCGGGCTCGTCACATTTGAACAGCTTTTCAAGGGTGTGGCTTTGTGTGATGTGCCTGGAGAGATGTCGTTTGTGTTTTGAAGTAAATTCACAAATGGAGCATGGAAAAGAAGGACGTTCTTCGCCCTCTTTTGGCTTGTGGGTAAGCTGATGCATTTTTACACTAGATTTTTGGGCCGCTGAATATTCACAGTTTGGCTGGGGGCATTTGTACGGTCGTTCTTTTGTGTGTGTTCTCGAATGTTCTACAAGTTCATGTCTTGTGGCTGAGGCAAAAGAACAGGATTCGAATTGACACTTGTACGGTTTTTCTCCCGTGTGAGTTCGAGTGTGAATAACCAGACACTTTTTGTCATTCGTGGAGTAATTGCAACTTGGATGAGCACAAAGCAAGGATTTTACATCCAAGTGGATTTTCAAATGTATTTTTATAGTTGAGTTCCGTTTTGCGACGTAGTTGCATCCAGAATGTGGACACGGAAAAGACCGAGACACACCGGACCCTGAGCGAAGGAGATGAACATTTTTTACGTGTTGTGTGACCGTGCCCTTCATTTTTGCCTTGTAGGGGCACTCGAGGCATTTCCAGGGCTTTTTACTCGAATGGACAGCCAAATGATTTGTGTATCTTTGGAGAAAAGTTGTTGAATAAGAACAGAGGGCGCACTTATGTACGGTGAGACTTGTAGTTTTAATTTTTAGGGGTTTCATTCTTTCAAATGATTGTGAATTGTTTGTCTATGAAATTTTTTTAAAAAAAAATAATATAAGTCAAAAGTACAAAACCTATAAGGTGAAAAATTCTGACTCAATGGAATAAAGAACTGAAGTAAAAGGAGACTGAGGCTAGAACCACAAATCCCATTTCATTGCGAAGGATAGAAAAAAGAGAATAGCTTTATAAAGTGAAGGGAAATTCCTAGAAATATTCTACCGATGGAATTATGAATTTCTAGGAAAAATAAAATAAAAGATGAGTGAGGATAAACCAAACTAATGATACATTTTCCGATAGCACTGTCGTTGACGTTTTGTTCAATTTCCCATCAGCAATTTTGTTCCAATTTCTATTTCACATCATATTTATTTATTTATTCGCAACGTAGGGGAAATCAATTATGTAATCCATGCAAAATTCAGCAGAGGCCAAATGTGACTACTATTGTCAGTTAACAGTTAGTAAAAGCTGTAAAAAATAAATAAAAACATTTTGGAAATATAGGTAAAGACTCAAATGTTTGCAGAAGGAATAATTAAGATTTAAGTCTAATTTGAAAATTATATGCCTGTGGTATAATATGTTGTGTAATTTATAAATAGTTGAATTATGATTGTTATATAAAGAGGCGGAACACTTTAGTTAATTACGATTTATAAAAATTAAATTAAATTAAAATTAAGATCTCACAAAGCCCCTTTTTCATGTGAGATTTTTTTCATCGAAGAACAATCAATTCAATGCCGATGGCGGGAATGTGGATTTTGAATTCTGTCGATTCATGATTTGCGATTTGGTGATGGTTTTGTGACTTTAATTTTAATTAAAGTTGAGTTTAGGTTTAATTGTAATTATCTATAACACAATTTTGTACTGATTTTATGCAGAAGAATAATTATAAGTGCAGTTTGAGTGTGTCAAATTCTGTTTGTGTACATTTTGTATTATTTGTTTGAGTGTTTGTCTCTAGAGTTTGGAGAGTTGAGAGTTGAAAGTAAACTTACTTGAGGTTCATTAATTAAAGTTGAGGTGTGCAGCTTGATATAAGTTGACAGAATGGATCAAGTTCAAGGACTCAATACAAAAGGAACCGAAAATGGTAAGTCTTTTATCTGTTTTATATTATAAAAATAACTTGAATTGCAATTAAAAATGATGATTGCTCTGGTGTCTAATGTCAGTTGAAGGGGATTTTTTATATGGGACGTATCCCACTAAAAAGCACACATTACACAACACACTATAACTTAGCCTTTTCTCTCTACAATGAAACACAATTTGTATTGATGTAACAAACTCTAAAAATTCTTTATAATTAAAATTATTTTGTCTCTCTCTTTGGTTTTTTAGTTGCTGAATTGTTGACGAACGGAATGAGAGAAGCCTGGGAAAAGTTCATGGAGGAATTTAATCAAGTATTTGTCATGGATCAGGTCAGCATGGTTACAGTATAATTTTCTAATCATCTCTTCTTTTTGTTTGTTTTTTCACTTGTTAAAAAATAGATGAAAGAATGATAAATATTTTTATTCTTCCTATTTTCGGTCTGCTTTATTCTTTTACTATTAACTTTGTTTATTTTCAGCTGGATCCAGTTGTATCTCTCTTGAAACAGCTCAAGTCAAATAGTCAGAATCCAACGGGAAAGCAACCGATAAAAGAAGAAAAGGAGAAAGAAGACGACTCGTCCAGCGAGAATGATAATAGTGAGTCGTCAACATTAGAGAAGAGAGTTTTTGGCAACCATCTGGTGAGTTGCAATACAATAAAAAATTATGAATGTTATACTATTTGCTATTAATAATAATAATAATTCGTTGCGGTGTGTAATACTTAATACACTTGTGTAATTTCTTTTGATGCTCAAAGTGAATATTTATCTACTTTTTTGATCATTTTTTAGTTGGCTAAGTCAGTGTTCAGGTGTCTGCCCCAAGCCGACCTTCTCTCTTGCCGCTTGATCAATTCTGAATGGCATGAATATGCGACAGAAATTTTATTGAAAAGAGACCACAAAATTTGGTTTATCCGACGACAAAATTCAATTCGGTATTTTCAACAAGATTCTGAAGGTGAAGTGAGCAATTGGAGAACTTTGGACATGTTGACAGAGCTCTTGAGAACTTGTAAAAAATTTCCATGCAATAATTTTGTATTCAAGGGTGGAAATCTCGGAAATGACGATGCTCAACGATTTTTCTCTTTTTACGGCAAATTCATTAAAACTATGAGAATCTCATTGCGTGATTTCAATATTCATCGCGATATTGAACTTGGTGAAACTGGATTTGATGTGAGTTTGACTGACTCGAGAACAATTGGAATGATTTTGTCTCAACAGCTTCCAAATCTTGAATCATTAAGTTTGGATGTGAGATTGTGGAGAGATGATGATGATGAGAGGAATTGGGATGGCTACAAATCTCTTTTATTTCTTCCTGAGAAAAATATTAAACTCCCTCATCTAAAAACTCTTCTTTACCTTGACATGAATCAAGTGGATAGTAACGCTCCTACCCTCCGTCAACTCCTTAAAGCTGCCACTAATTTAAAACAGTTTGGAAGTTCTTTTGATTTAAGGGATTTGGACCTGTTTATTGAGTCTGATAAAGTAAAAACCATTTCGGATCTAGATTTTTCTGTAAATCATTTGGAGGAACTGGAAAAGCTGGCTGACCATGAGCTGGAATTGAGCTGCCTAAATACATACTGTGTTCGTGATTTGTACAAAGAACCACAGCTTTGGAAAAGAGCGTCAACTCTCCTATCAAAATTGTTTGAGTCCAGTCAAAACTCTCTAACGGAACTTATAAATTTCTTCAGTCTTGGGTTTCTTCCTCAGCTTAAAATTCCTGTTCTTAAAAATGTAAAAAAACTTCATCTTCAAGTCATAAGTGAATCAGAATTCAATTCTCGAGATTTGCATGAGTACTCTTATTCTTTTCTTCCTCGAGGTGCGACTTTCTCCAGAAATTTCCCACAACTTAACTCGTTGGAAATTCACTTCACCTTCAAGATATCCAATAATGATGATGATAATGCTGCGGCTTCCTGGTGGCCAAAATGTTTCCCCACTGATGAAATTATCCCAACTGTGAAGACACTCAAAATTTATGATTCCGATTCCTGCCCGGACTTGTGGATGAAAAAACTTTCCTGCATGTTTCCCAATGTCAAGAATCTCTCTGTTGGTTATATTGCAGATTTCTCGCCCTTCTCTCAAAGCATATGGAAATACTACCAAAACGTTACGGAGCTTTTGTTGCAAATTGATCTGACTTCTCCACTCAATTCTTCTTCTCATATTTTGGACTCTAGCTTTACTGGAATTCCTCTGAAATCATGTACACGGCTGGAGAAATGTTCGTTGTCAAGATTGGAACAGATCGGAGATAATTTTATGGAAAATCCCTCCATTTTAAATTTAAAAGGTAAAGTTAGAAAAGATGTTTTTTTGGAGTATAAATAATGTTTATTATTATTATATTTGAACACAAAACAAATTGGGAAGTGCGGTACATACAAAAGTATAGAAATTACAGGCCTGTTACATTTTATGATAATAAGCAATTTTTTTGAATTAATTGTCTTTGTCTTAGATTTGATGAAACTGGATATTCAATTTAATGTGGATCTGGAACGGTTCAAATCTAACAAGCCTTTGTCTAGTTTTACTCATCTATCTGGAACCTGCGCCTTCAATCCGTTGAAGAGTCTCAAAAGTGTAAACATCAGGGTATATGGGTTATACTATAGCAAGGACGTCAAATTAGGTACGTGATCAGAGTTACCGCTTTAAGGCTTATTTTATATTTTCAACCGCTGCTCAAAACATATTATTATCATGAAGTTCTGAGCGATTTGTATTTCAACCAGTTTGTCTCGTTGACTTTATTCCAAAGTTGTTGTAACCGATGCTTATACCTTGTTTTTTGTTTCTTTGTTTTGTAGAAATTGAGGAATACCTGAAACAATTAGGGCCCTACAAAGTCAGCATTAAGAAATGAGATTTGAGTAAAACTAAAAATCTGCTGCAATATCTATAGTGTCTACTTTTTTGTGAAAATTGTATAAAATATAAAATATTACCTGCTAAAAACTTTTGTTCCGCTTCTTTTGGATTTTTCACTGAAGTTTTTTGGTTTGATAAAAAAAATAATAATAATAACTAACCCATAAACAACAGTGTATTGGAAAAAATACAAATCAATTTTATAGTAATTTTTATGTAAAAAGTCCCATGTTTACAATATATTCAATATGTTTTAGAATTGTAATAATTATTGCTGTCTTTGTTTTGGTTTTTCGTAAATTTTTGATCTTTGAACTTGCAAAAGGTGATGTTTGAATGTAGAACTTTCCCCAAATTATTTTTCAAGTCCTTGATGATAAAGTATATTTTGTGCATCATTTAATATTCAAAACTCAAAATGTACTACAAATAACAAATAATGTAATTCGTAATGCCACATATTTTTTAATTGTATTTAATAATATTTTTGATCAATTTGGATGTTCTGTGTTTTGCATTTTCTGTCTCATTTAATGTTTCATCAAAGAGATTTTAATTTTACGCTCTCTTGATGTTTTGTAATAAAATTATTTTGATTTGATTTAATTAATTACCAAGTTCCCTAATTTGGTCAAAATTTCTTTCAATTTACTCTGACTCTTAAATTTATTTATTCAGGTAAAATCCACTAGGTTAATTGAATTTAAAATCTAAATGGAAATTCGTTTCCTCATTCAGAAACTAAATGGCTAGTGCCCATTTCTCTTTTATCGCATCAACATCAGCACATCCGCACTCGATACTCGGCCTGCAAGAAAAACATTGAGTCAAATCACCAGCATCAGAAACGCTTTTCCTTCTTCCCTCTTTGCTAATGTTTGTTATGTTTGATATATCTTCCTTTCCACGGCATCGGCACCGAAGAAAATGGACCGATACCGTCATTGCACGAATAATTACCCAGCTTTGAATAGTTGTCCCCCTATTTACTATTTACTTCAGTATTATGTACACACTACACACCAATATTTGAATAGCTGCCCATGGGTAAGTAATTCCGCAATGACGGTAAAGGAAAACGACTTGGGTAAATTCCATTCCGTTTGTCCGTTTTCTTATCTTAGCTACACAAACACAAAGAGAATGGAATAAAACTCAAGCTCGTAACTGGATCCATTTTGCAAGAGCAAAACCCTGAATAAAACATACCAGTTGGAATGTCAATTTCCCTTTTCTCTTTACATTGCTCTTCTTTTCTGCGCAAAACATGGAGCTTCAATGCAAAAGTGGCTGGTTCGTCTCTGCTCATTCTTTGTTTCAAGGTTCCGTGTTGTGCAACATGACATGGAAACTACTGTATTCCTCGGTCCCGCTTTGCAAAATGGACAGTAAAACGGAGATAAACGACACGAGTTAATTAAATTCGGTTTATCAACTTTTCCCATCCTCATTTATTGACGTCGTTATGTGTTATGTGACTCGATGCTCGAAGCTCAAACCAAACGAGAGCTGACAAGTTACGTAAATGTGTAAGAAGTAATGAAAGCGACCACAAAACGGGAACTACCTTCTATTTTCTATGCCAAAATCGACACTCGATATTGCTAAAGTTTGACGTGGCGTTTTCTGTCTCTTCAATTTCTTGTTCATTCCTCGGCTCAATTCAACTATGCTCCACAGTTAATTTAGCTGCCGAGTTTCCCAGAATTTAAAGAGCAAACTGCAAAACATTCTACATTCTACAGTAACAACAAGTGAGTGTAAAAAAACACAAAATCCTTTGGATATTTTGACCACTCCCGAATGCTTTTAAAACTGTGGTTTTCCGAAATTGCCTAGTTTATGGTGAACGGTCTCAAAATCAGCATAGAAACCTCTGGGTTATTTTAGTTCATCCGATAAAGCCGCAAGCAGACCTCTTACAGCCGGGGAGGGTGATAAAATCAAAATAAGCCACTAATTCCTGCACCAATTTGATCATTTTTGGGAAGTGGCTAATTAAATTTGCACTGAGCATTTGAATTTTAGGTTTATTTTTTAGAAATCACATTCCGAAAGCCAAAAGT
>JAQGBH010004925.1:0-15521 GCA_034698265.1 Sminthurinus aureus
GTTTTGGAACTTATTTATTTTTATTTAGTGCAATAATTGCAATTAACTTCAAAATCCTCATTAAATATTATTATACAGAATCCCCTATATAGAAATGATATTTTGTAAAATGTATGAATATCATTAGCAACGTCATTAAATTCTGTATCTGAAAACACAGAAAATAATTTTTTTAATCATTTGGATGGCATTTAATTAATTAAAACAGTCAGCGTGAAGCTATTTGGAAAATTACATGGATTACAAGACCATTTTTCGAACGGAGCATTTTTGTGCAAGACCATTTTTCGAACCGAGCATTTTCTTGCAAGACCATTTTCCGAATGGGCATTTTCTTACAAGACCAAAAATGGAAGATCATGGACGAATAGTTACTATAATAATTATTAATTAACATTCGCAGGATACTTTTCTTTGTTTTAAACAAATAGTTTAGCTAGGAATGAGTGTAAATATACCAGATTTTATTACAAAACTAGCAGTCGTTGTGATTGGATCTTTAATCTTGTTTTTCGAATCAATTTTTGGGAATGAAGATTGGATCTTAAATTTGTGTTGTTTATAATTGTTCTTAAACTTCATTCAACAGGTAATTTTCACTTTACCCGTATTTCTCTATATACTTAACTAATAAAAGTTTTGATACGATTATGCCATGTAAAAATTATTGAATACTAAAATATTGCAAGTTTCAATAACAATAATAATAATTTGAGTTATGCGCTGAACATTTTTTTAATTGGTTTTGTTTATTTTAGAATGTCATCATATAGGACTCCAGTGAGTCTGGATGAAATATCAAAGTTGATGGTGGACATTTCGAACAATTTTGATACTTGGAAAAATTCCCAGAATTGGACTGATAAAAAGTCCATGTGGGGAAGATTAGCTAACTCTGTTCTTAATACAAATACTTTAATCGAGAGGAAGCGACTGTATGATATTTGGAGAAAAGGAATTTTGCAGGTTATAAACATAAAAATTAACACTTTATTATATTACAGCTTTCTGTATTGTACTTCGATTTTTACTATAAAAACAAGGTTTTGTGCATGTATGTAAAAAATATCAAGTGAAATAAAATTATTCTAATTTTGATTGAAAACATTTAGGCCAAATTCTTGTTGGACTGTAAACAGAGTGAAGGAATTTCAAATCAATCAGTAGCTTCCAGCACACAAATTTCAAGTAAAATAGATTTTTGCAATAAAAATGAAAATGACATGGATGATAAAATAGAAAACCCAGATGAAATGGACAAGAAACAAGTTTTAGATCCATTTGAAGGTAAGTTCGTGCCTGGAAATTCAATTAAAAACTAAAACAAAAAAAAACAAAAATTTTATTTGATGCTCATTAAAAAATCTATTGACTTTGGACTGCTTATTTATTATTATGAGACGTTTTATTTTTGTTCAATATTATAGTTTCCGATGGAAAATTAAATGAGAGTCAAACAGCAGATGACAGTGAAGATGAATACTTTCTCGCCTCACCATCTCCTCGTTATGTTGAAGTAAACGGTGAATGGGATTCTAAAAATTCCACACAAGTTGAAAATATCAGTCACCTCAATTCCTTTTACGAGTTTAATGACTTTTCATTCAGTTCATCTCAATATGAAAATCCTATTAGTTCTCCTTCTGCACATTCAACTCCTGAGAATAGCGTTTCATCACCACCACCACCACAAACAAAAGAAATTCCGCAAAAGGACAAAAAACTCTCATCACCCGAAAAAGAGTATCTATTTTGTGTTCTTGATTCACAAAACAACATTGTTGGGTGGACAAATGATATAAATGAGTCAACAGAAGAGTCAGTTGAGGGAATTGTAGAAGCTGAAGCCGTAGAAATTTTACAGGATGATTTTAAAGTTAAACCGAAAAATACACCTTCCGCAGATATGAAAATTGTTAATCCAGATATTGTGGATGAAAAGGAAACCATTAAATTGGAAGACCCGGATAAAAAAATGACAACAGGGAATCAAAAACCTAATAATTCTGATGATGAGGATGATGATGAAGATATTCAACGATTAAATGTAAAAAAACATTTTACTCTTTTTATTATTTATTACTTTTTCTTTGTGCACTCGTAATGCTTATTGTTGTTTTTCAGCAAATTATTTCTAACTGAAATTTTTTATATCAACTGAATTTTGATTGATTTGTTGGTGCATACTACATATCATGTATTTCTACAATTATTTTATTATTAAAGATTCAGGTTCAAGCATGAATTTATACCACACATTTTTTGAGACACAGAAAAAAAAATTGTGTATTATTATTAATTTATTATTACTCATGTAACTACTTGATTGATTTAAAATTCGATTTCTGATTGATTGTACAGCAGGACGATTATCATATTACAGAAGTTGTAAAGAGATTTACCATCAAAATTCCCTATCGTAGATGGAAAAAATTTCTTCCCAGTTCTGTTGACAAAGAAGGAAAACCTTCAAAACAATTACAAAGAGGATGGACAAATTTAGTTCGTCGTTACGTGGAAAAACAAAATCCTTATTGTGTTTTGAAGTTTGATTGGGGAAAAATACAAATACCAGAACTACATTGCAAACGAGCAAAACAGTATTTTTTGGCTTCGGCAGAATGCAAGCATAGCTCTTGTCTTAAATTTAAATTCAACTGTAGCCATGAGCCTCAAAAGAATGTGGATGTTATTATATCTGTTGTGTGAGTTTTGTTTTTATCTATTTATAGAAACAAAAATGATTATAAATCATAAGCAGCAAAACAAATTCAATTTTTATCCGTCAGTTTGTCTAATCTTTTCGTTCTTTTTTATTATGACATAGTTCAACTGGAGAATTTCGTCATAAGAAAGGTGAATCTTATGCTACTCATCTGAGCTTCCAAGACAGAAAAAGGGTGAAAAATAATCAATTAAAGCATAGGCGAGCGGGGGAGGTAGCCACAGAAATACACCAAAAAGCTAATATGGTAGTAGTAAGAATGGGAAATCGCTCTAGTGTTCGTCGTCGTTGGGTTTATCGTCAAGCTCGATCTGAGGTAAAAGCAATCTTCATAAAAATAACAATGCATGATTTTATTGATAATAATTATTAACTATGAATAATGATAATAATAATTATTAGTAATAAACATTGCACATTACACATTATACACATAATACAACAAGTACTTTATTTTATATACTTGCACAAAGAATAAAATAACAAGTAAAAATAGTAGCATAATTTTGATGTACATTTTTTTTATTATGAGATAAAAAGTACAATTAAGTATATAAATTAATTTCGTTTTGTCCACAGAAATTAGGCGAGGAGGATTTAGATCCAGACCCCGTAGTTGATCTCTACAAGAGAATAGAACTGGACAAAAGTAAAGAAGGGGGATCTTACATAAAATCCGTAATGATTGCTGAGTCGTTTCATGTTGTTTACTTCTCGGACCGTCAACTTGATATTTTAAAACTTGTGCGAGCTAATTTTACTAACGTAATTGCTCATATAGACTCAACGGGAAGTTTAGTTCAAAAGTTTTCGCCTATTTGTGGTGATCAGGCAAATTTAAATTATGCACTGACCATCACTAATCCGACAAAAGGATCACCTCCTTTGGCTTTAATGGAATTCATTACTAATGATCAGCATACTTATGGAATTTCTTATGCTTTAAAGCTCTTTGAGAACAAGTGAGTATTTTTGTATACTTTTAGTTTCCATTTCATGTCTAAATAAAGTAAACGCTTATCATATTAAATGTACAATTTATAATATCGTGTATAAAAATAATGATTGTTATTCATAACTAATAATTAATAATACGTCGTGAACTAATTGAATGCAATTTTTATTTTGTTATAGAGCCAAAGCTCATGGCTGTTGTGGTGAGAAAAAGTCGCTCTTCTCGAGAGTCGAAACAGATTTTTCTTTGCCTCTCATTAGAGCGAGTATGGAAGCTTTTGGTGGCACAACTACAGAACATCACTTAAATCTCTGTTGGGAAGTAATTTGTAAGCGTGAAATGGAAACTGGTTTTAATCTACATGTATGTAGAGTGCATATGCTCAACACGGTCAAAAGGAAGGTGAAAGAATTTTATAAAAGAGATTCCAATGAATACACAACACTTAAAAAATTATTGAAGGGAGTTCTTCTCGCTAAAAACCTCGGATCTGTCGTTTCTCGTATAAAAATTTTGTTCTTAATTTGTGGATCTAAGTTCATTTGTAATGAAGTAGTTGAAAATATTCAAAAGGCAACAGAAAGAACCCCATGGGATTACAATGAAAGTGAGTTCCGGTTTTTTTACTTATTTATTTTATCGAGGAAAATTATTAATTACTATGACAGTATTTGTTCCACATGAAAACTCTCATGTATAATATTTTTGTTTTACATGAAATATTATTTTTGTTTTATCCACCTAAAAATTCTGATGTATAATACTTTTGTTTTATATTGATTATTATTTTTGTTTTGCATGGAATATTATTTTTGTTTTATATTGAATATTATTTTTGTTTTATTTTTAAAAAAGTTAATGAGTATAGGTGAATTGAGCTCCCTTCTCCATCCAGATCAAGAGGATCTACAATTCATCGCGATACTGCTTTTGGTCGTTTCTTTCATTCTCTACACAATGAAACCGAACAAGACATCCAGAGTTTTGTGAATGAGGAACAACTCAATCCATTTTATAGTCAACCGTTAATAAATTACTGTTTGGTCCACATACTTCCATATACTCCTTTGGTGTCTCAAATAATGTTACCATTTATGGAAGGTAATTTTGAGGAGGATCATCAAAATCCTGTTGAGTCGTGGCACCGAATATGGAAACATGAAGAGCAGAGGACATTTGGGAAAAATCAAAAAGTTGGGCGTTTCTTGGAGCAATCTTTAAAAATGATCGAAGGTGGATTACTTATATATAATGGGAATGGAGGATTTTAGTTCTTAATTTAAATAAACAACAAATAAATAAGAAAAGGCATTTTTTATTATCATTATTAATAATTTATTATTGGAAATACTTCTTATTGTGAGTAAAATTTAATGTTCGATTTGTTTTGTCTCCACAGGACGAGCTAATGAATACGAGGCAAATTTAATTGACTACTTAAATACTTGTACCAAAAAGAAGAAAACCCCGTCCAAGAAAAATAAATCAACGCAAGAAAACAAAAAGACTCAAGACAAAAGTCAGCCTTCCTCTTCTACAACAGAACTTAATACTAATGGGGGAAATGCTGATGAAACTCCACTATTTTTACAAACAGAGATATGGAAACGGAGCTCAGGGAAGGTAGCTGAGCGAACTGAAATTCTGGAGCAATTTCATGAACAACCATTTATCCCGTGGTCAGACAAAGTAAAAGAACCTGAATGTCCGTTTCTGTTTTCTAACACCTGTACCATTGACAATTCCATCATGATATTTACTTTAATGGTCAACTGGATTCCTTCAATAAAAAAATACGTGGATGCAAAATCTGAAAGTTCTCTTGTGGCAAGATCATTATTAAAAACCATTGAGTTTGTCAATCAACAAAAGTTTAATTCTGCAAAGGCCATTTGGATGTCAAAAATTGTTGGCCACAAACTCAGACAACGACCATCAGCGAACAATTGTTTCGGTGCTATTGATGATTTTTGTTTTGATCCTGTTCTTGAGCTTTTCCCTAAATATTCTAAAAATTACAAGTGTTTGGAGCATGGTGACATTTTAGAAACAACTGCAGTAACAATTTGTGGAGTAAAGAAAGCGACTGTTGAGCTAACCGTCAAAAGAATCAATAAACGGATGAGGGAACGGGAAATCTACTGTCAAATTCCAAAATGCGTAGCCGAGATTCAAAATGAATTAATTTTGCTGGATGACTGTTTATCTCCTTTTATTTCCTTCTGTCCTCAAGATGAAGATAGTATTGAGGATGTTTTGATACGAATCCGTTTGATGGGAAAAGGCTACAAACTTTTTGGTGCCGTCCTTCATCAACGCTCAGCTTGTCATTTTGTTGGTGTCATTATTCAAGGAGATAAGTGGATACAATATGATGGGAAAGCCGTGGAGCAGAAGTTTAAACTTGGAATTCCTATTCACTCCAGTGTTGCAGTTGTTTACTACGTTGAGGAATAAAATCTCTTGGCCCTCAAATCCTTAAATTTACTTTAAACATAACATTCTTTTTACTTTATACATTTTTAAAATATTTTTATTTTCATTTCTCACGTTTTAGATGGAATTGATGCTACTTTAACTGTGCTAAAAATTAGAGAATGAAACGTTTATATATAATATTATGGAGATGCATGAGCACGGAGGAAATGTAAATGCCAGCTTTAAATAATAGTTAATAATTCATGCAAGAAAATTTAGGAAAATCAAAAAAATAAAAAATAAATGCTTTATCAACCTGTTTAAGCCCTGCATGATAAAAAATAGTTGAGCTCACTTTAATTATTAAGGTCTACTTTTTTGAACATTTATGATGCAAATTATCTTTATTTCATAGTAAAAAATTGCATAATATGTATATTGGCATTAGATGTTAAATGTAAAAGAATTTCAATTTACTATTTAAGTTCAAACCAAAAACACATTATGAATTATTATAAAAAATACACGGATTTTAACAGGCTTCATGGTTGTCTATTTCTATCTGCTTTTCATAGTTTCTTCCGTCCACCAATTTATTTTTAAATGCTGGCAGTGGGAATACATTTTACAAGTGTGTTGCATGTTATGTTGAATTTTTTCCGGCTGCCAACTTTTAATTTCCAGCAGCCCAGCTTCCGGCTGGCAACTTTTTACTTGTAGCAGCCGGAAGATTTAACATGGATTTGGGTTGCGGCTGCCAACTTTTTATACAGAACAGCCGGGCTGCCAACTTGGCATTTTTAACAGCCGGGCTTCCGGCTGCTAACTTTTTTCCCATTTTGTAATTTATTGTTTGTCGACAACTTTTTTCAGATCAAGACTGAACAACTAAGTCCATTGTGAGTTTTTACATTAGACTTGACCACTTTTACATATTTTATACTCTTTTCATCATTTTTAAAGCAATTTTCTTTATTACTGTTTTAGTTTTTAGTTTAAAAAAGATAGTCATTTTCCCATATCCAATGAACAAAACTTCAAGCATTTCAACTTTTTTTTTTGTCTGTTTTTACATTTTTAGCTTTTTACGCATTGTTATTTTACTATTATGACCTACTTAACGAATTGCAAATTGACTAGAATCTAGAATTTAGAATCTTTGAGTGAACAAATCTGTATTTTTTTAATATAAATTATTACCATGTTTTATGACCTGAGGACTTTGCCATTTACATTGATGCAGTGAATCGTTGGCATTTCACATTTCGACTGATTATTAATTCAGTTTGAAGCAATTTGGTAATTTTGTACTTATAATTTTTTTTACTTGTATGAGACTCTTGACCTTGAATTTGAATATGATTAATATTTAATGTCGTAATTATTTTTTATTGTGGATTGTGGACCTCTGTGTTGTTGTCTTAGCGAATAAACAAAATTTTACTTACTTTTGATACAATATTTTTTAGTGTTTTTTTATGTACAGAAATGGAACGCAAATAATATATGAATACCTACATTGAAAAGCAAAACAAAAACACTATTTTTATTTCCTTTTTATTCTACTACAAAAGTTAAGAAGATTCTGCAGTTTTCGTTCCACTACTAAAATTTCAAAGAGCCCCAGTGAAAATGTTGTTCGTTATTCGTTACTGTTTCTTGAATTTGTCAAAATCCTTGTACTGAATTTTGGAGAATGTGCGTTGCGCATCATCAAACTGTTTTTTCCAATAACTGTAGTTGTCATCCAAGTTGAAGGCGTTATAGGCCTCTGCCCACAGATTTATGCCTGCGGCTCCTGACGTGAAGTGCACATATTCTCCCACATTCTGCAAATAATGAATTCCAAAGTAAATTTTTTACACGTTTCAACGTTTCAGAAAATTCGAAACAGAAAATGAATAAAATTTATCACACATCTCAAAATCTCAAATGCTATAGCAACATAATATTAAGATGTGGGGTCTTTCCCCTAGGCGAATCAATTAATAATTACTCAAGACTCAAACCTCAAGACACTCTAATAATACGATAAAAAAAGTTATTGTTTATCATTTATTTAGTGTTACCATTTTCCGGGGGAAAATCGGGCCGTAAAATTGATTCACACCCTTGGGAAAATATTGATCCCTGAGTTGAAAAAAGCGGATGAGCGACTGCGTCCCATTGTACTTTTCATAAATCGGCTTGAACCATTTGGTAAACCATTTTGATTCCCAGGTTGGCGTGCCTCGGAAATAATCTCTGATGGCAGCTTCATCCGCTATTCTTTTTGCATCTTCAGCCATGCCGAGGTTGAGATAGAGGTCATATCGAAAAATGTCCGCCCACGCTTGATTACTGGTCCAGAGGTCACTGCAGGGAGACAAGAGAACGCCATTGTAACTGAGGTCAACCATTCCTGCCATCTGCCGAGTAATGGCGTCCAGTTCCGATTTGTCAGCCTTTTGGACGGATTTTGTGCTATTTTGGGCCGAAAACACACTAATCACGTTCCGACAGTTTGCCTGTTCAAGATAAATTTAAAGCTCAAAGGTCAAACTTGATAGGTCAAGGGTCAGGGTAAAATTTTCAAAATGGAAACCAAAGTTCTGAGAATTAAGAGGACAAAAAAATACTATTGAAATATAAACAAAAGCAAACCATTGATTCTCTGTAAAGAAAAGCTTTGGTTTGCATCTCCTCCTTTTTGTGGTCGTCACCATGGTAAATCCCATAGAGTTTTCCCTCGGTTCCAAAATCTCCGTAATTTTTCTTGACGTAGTTCCAACCAAGGCTAAAAATATTCTGCAACCAATTGGAGCCTTTTCCCAACTCCTGCTCGTACGAGATGTAGACGGCGGTGTTTCGATCCTCAAACTGCTTCTCATTTGTGTTGTCTTTCATCGCTTCCTCTGCCGTGGAATTGGGCTCGATCAAAAAGGCCGGAGCAGGAATTGAGCCCAAAAAGCTGGATTGTGACAGACAAGGGCCCACTGACCTCGGGTCAAACCACTCGGGGTTTTTATCCATGTTTTTGTGGATTTTCATCAAACGGCTGGACGTTTGAGATTCTTTTGTCGGATCAATATCATAGCCACGTCCAAAACAACACTCATACTCATAAAATCGGAGACAATTCAAATCCGGTTCAAAAGCGATGGAATTGATTGTAGGCACTTTTGGGCGCAAATGTTTGACTTGGTAAAGGCTAAGGCAATTTCCAACTTGGACAAACTCTCGTTCTCCTAAAAATCAAAAATATATACCAAATTAGAAAAAAAAACAAGAAACAAACAAGAAAAATGGTTCAATAACAGAAATAAAGAATATTATTACCAGATCGATTTTCATTGGCAAAAATTTTAATGGTTGTGTCAGGTCGCTGCTGTGCAAAGGAAAGAGAAATTCCCACACTTAAAACGAGGAAAAATTGGATGCATGTCTTTGGAGTCATTTTGAATTTTGGATATTTGGAGCAAAATTTGACTAGACTTTTCACCCTGCCCTCAATTTTTCAGTGAATGATAAAATGATAAACTTTTAATTTTTGGTCACCTTGTTCAAACTTTTCTCATGCATCAATTCAACATTGGATTTCCAAGAACTCTGAAAATTGTTCATTGTTCAATGTTTTTACTCTTCCACTCACAATCAATTACAATTAAAATTATTCACTTCACCTGAGTCAATAATTTAATGTTTTAAATAATGAAACAGCGAGAAACTGTTTGAGTTTTGAGACTTGCTGTACAGTTTTTTCCTATTTTTAAATGTTATACTACAAGAAAAACAAAAACTGTTCCAGGAATCCACAAACCTCGAGCCTTGAAGTTCTTTGTTTTTTGGAACCACTTGCGGATAATTGCGGTGACAAAAGTGAACCAAATTACACATGATTTTTCAGGGTTCATGACACAATGATCAAATTCAGAGGAAAAAACTTGCTAATTCCAGACCTTTGTTTTTCATTCAAGTTGATTGATAGTAAAATCGTTATTGACACATCAAGTACAAATTGTACAATTGTCAATTGTGCGGTGCGGAAAAGGGCTTAAATTGTAAAACAAAATTTATACATTACCTTTTTGACTTTGGCCGGATGAGCAGGAAAATTGGAAATTGGAATTTGGTTACAAGTTACGAGATCAGTTTTTAAATTGAAATTGTAGCTCAACTTCAGTCCAGTTCAAAGTTGAAGTTAAATTAAAAATCAGTCAAGAGTCAACAGTCAGGATGAAACTCGGGTCAAGAAGAAATAGAGTGGGGGAAAATGTTTTCCTGTGCTTGGCAGTCGTCGTATCTTTTTTCGGCCTCACCACATCCGCTCTGTCTCTGTCTATCGATTTTGATGTACCTGTAAATCTAGACTTGAAGATTGACCTGAAAAATATAACGAATCTCGGTGATCTTGCAGGAAAATTGGCCGATGGCCTTCGGCCGCTTCTAGAGAAATTTGACTTTCTCTATACTTTGCCCGACACTTATCGCTATAGAGATCCGGTAAGTAATTTAATATCGGATTATGTTGAGTTTGACCCGTGACCCTTGACCTTTGGTTGACCTCATAAAATTTGTATATTTTTTTAAAAATTCAAAACTTGGTTTAGCTAATGAATAAATTTCTTGTCACAAGTTCATTCGGTTTTTTTGTTTTGGGTTTCATTTTGGGTTTGATTTTGAATTTGGTTGCAGTTGGCGGTCATACGAAGTGATGGTTATGAAGTTACTGAGGAAAAAATCAACTCTACTCATGGTTTTATTCTAACTGCGTGGCGTATCCGATGTAAAAATTGTGATGAGAAAAAGTACCCCGTCCTTCTGCAACACGGTATTTTAAATTAAGTTTCTATGGTTACCAATCTTTTTCAAAAGTGAGAAACATTTATACCAAATTCATAAGGAACCCTGAACCTTACAATGACGTTTTGCTCCTGTTTTGAAAGGCCTATTCTGTTCTGGAGCGGATTGGCTGTACTTGAATAAAGAATTTGTCCTCCGTAAGAAAACCCATCCATCATTTTATTGACATTTTTCCACTTTCAAATTTCAACGCCATTTTTGTTTGCTTTTATATCAGCTGACCATTGTTTAATAGCTTTGATTGACTGTTGCTTCTTCTTCTGCTTTATTTTTTTTGTAGCATACCTTCTCGCCGACGCTGGATACGAAGTTTGGATAGGTAAGTGGAATTAGCGTGATATCATCATTTTGGCGGTTTGTATGCGGCGCCCATGCTATGGTGATATATATACGCGGCTATAAATTTCTCACCACTTTTTGCTTTCTTTTTTTTACAGGGAATGCAAGAGGAACAAAGTATTCTCAAGGACACACTGACCTCAATGCTCAAGATCCAACGAGTGACTATTGGAAACACAGGTTTGAAACAGATTTTAAACGACATTTTGATTTTTCTATCAACAACAACAACCAACAACCAATATGTTTGTTTTTTAGTATACACGAGATGGGCACATGTGACGTAAAATTCACTATTGATACAATCACAAGGGTCTCTGGCAAAAACAAGGTCAATTATGTTGGTAATTCCAAAATTTCAATTATAATCACATTTTCATGTTTTTTCAATGTTTTCTTTTTGTTATATTTGTGCTTGGTGCTTGTTTGTTTTTTTGCTACAGGTTACTCAATGGGCACCACAATGGTACGGTAGTCATTACACTGGCAAAATTATTTCCTTTTATCTTTATGACGTGGAATTGATAATTGATAATTAATTTTCGTTGCTCGATGGTTTTATACACAGTTTTTCATCTATGCCAGCGAGCAGCAGGCGCATTATGCAAAGTTTGTGAATCGTTTCGTGGGGCTGGCTCCAGCAATGTACATTTCAAAACTGTCCACACAATTCAAACTTTTGGTGCCTATAGTGCAATCTCAAGCTTTTCATAGCCTACTTGTTACGGTATTTAACAGGATTTTTTTGGAAATTAAAATACAAATTTTACCATTTTTTTGCCCCCTAATGACCTTGTGATTTTTTGACCTCTTTTGTGTTTTATGTTTTTTATCCCGTTTCTGTTTCATTGGCCGTTGACTTTGATCAGCTTGGAAAATTGGCAGAAGCAGAAGTTGAGGGCCCTTTGAAATATACGGATCAAGTAAAGACAAGCTTGAACCTTTTGAACACGGTTCTTCCGTACGCTGTCCCCTTTGTAAAAAAAGTTTTGGACCTCAAAGTCCTCAAGACACTTATCAATGGAGACCCCTTGATTAAGAATACCCGCGCCTGGCAACGGGCCATAGGATATTTCCCTGAAAACATTTCCCTCCGAACTGTCCGGCACTATGTTCAATTTTTTGCAAAAAAAAAGTTTGGTAAATTTGACCATCCCAACGTAGAAACCAACCGACTGCAGTACAATGGCGAGGCCAGCCCGCCCTTGTATAATGTGGGAGATGTCAAAGTTCCATCGCTCTTCATTGGTGGTCTGCATGATGATCTTGTAGTTCCTGCAGTAAGTTGTTTACTTCACCTAGCCATTTTGAAAAAAGCCTAACAATGAGATAAGAATCCAAAAGAGTACACCACTACTGCATGACAAGAAAATAAAGGTCACCATTTCCATTTTATCATCAATCCTCTTTTACTCTTTTACACTTTTAGGATGCCAAGGAAACAGCTGACGCCATTCGAAATTGCCCCAGCAAGAATTGTGCAACAGTAAAGTACGACATTTTATTTTTTAAGCCTAACATTTTACGAAATTCCTTGATAAATTTAAACTCCTTCCATTTAAAATTATAATGGGTACTTTTTGGGTTTTAAATCAGGTACAACACGGTCCCATGCTTCAACCATCTTGATTTTATTTGGGGGCCTAATAATGGGACAAAAACCTTGGTCTATGACCAAGTTTTAAGGTGGTTTGATGACACGTGGGACGAAACCTATTGGCCAGAAGTAACTACTAATTTTACAATTAGCGAAGACTACTGCAGAGAAAAATACCTCAGAGAGTAAACGCCTAGAGCCTCGCGTCTCAAGGGATTCCAGCGCCATCTTTAAATTAGGCAATCGCCATTTGCTATTGGATTTTTTACAATGTTGCTCATGAATAAAACTATTTGCATCTTTTTAAATAAATACGAATTGGTTCCAAAATTTGTCGTAAAAAAGAACTTGGTATTATGTACAAAACAAAATCTTGTGGATTTTGAATGAAATTTTACTAATGAATCAAAAAGACAAGATGAAAGACGCCAAAGTAAAACTGTGCACACATTCATCATTTATTCATATTGAGTTCAACTTGACTCCATTGTTTCTTAGAAAAGCGTGCGAAATTTAAAGTTGCTCTTCTTTTCGAACTTTGTACATTTCACTTTATCTCATTCCACTTTAATTTTTAATTTATTTAGCTACTTGAACTTTGGAGTTTGAAATGAAATGGCTAAAATATTTGGTCTCTAACTTGAAAATTTTCAAGTATTTTCAAGTTTCAAGCTTCAAGTTTTGTACTGCCATAGAATTTGAGTGTTTTTTGAAAACAATAACATCAACTCGAAAATTGGAAATTCCAAAACATTGACTTTTACAGATGCTCAATTTTTATTCTAATATAATTTACTTTACAAGGTAAACACTAAACGCAAAACACTAAACACAAAAAAATACGTTTTAGATCGTTAGTCTTGAGACTTGAGACTTGGCAAAAGCAAAAGTTGAGAAGCTGCACAAATAAATTCATATTTTTTTTGGTGGATCAAAATGACGGGAAATATTTCCCCAGCGGGATTAATTCTACTCGTAATCGTAATTGGAGGTCAGATGCCAAATTACACCTTAATTTGGGCAGAAACTCCTTTAGTAAATCCTGGAACGACTCCGACTCTCAGGTCAGCGGTAGAAGCAACAGCTCTGAGAGGTATTGACGTAGCTTCGATTCTCGACGAGGTGGTACAAACTGGATGCTGGATTTATCTCAGTCTAAGTGAAGATGGCGTTAAGGAACGAAAAGGGGGAGAAAATAGGGAAATTCAACTTGCTGCTCAAATCGGCTCCAATTCGAAACGGCTTTTGGTCCCGGTTCTTTTAAAGAATGGTCAGCAATTTACGGGAAAGAAGGATGGAGGATTTTTCCCAAATGGCTTGGGGCTAGCAGCTCGTCAAAAATATTCATCCTGCTACATCAATATGTTTTACTGGCCGATTTCTTCTCAAAAGTTGGATTATGACAGTTTTAGAAGTACTGGAACACCCAGAGAGCAGGCCATATTTTGCCGCACCTCTATTCAAAGTTATTTTTGTTCAGAAAACCAGAATGGAAAACTACCTGCAAAATTTACGGTCAACTTTGTTGGAATTTTGACCCACGAGAATGCCAAATCATGTGAGGAAAAATTTAAGAAAAACGAAGAGATAAAGCAAGAAAATTTGCCGGAACCACTTTTCTCAAAAATCCTTGAAGATCTGCATGGCGGAATTATTCCCCTGGTAATCCTCCAACTTTCTTTAAAGATGAAGGGTCAAGAAAAAGGATGCAAAATGGAACCAGAACAAGAACAAGAAATGGAAATAGGAATTTCAAGAGTATGGCTAATCAACCAGTCGACCATTTTGGAAGAAAAACTGCACAAAGAATTATCATGCCGAGGAAATTCTGACAAAACATCATGCTTCTCCAAAATCATGCAAGAAAACGGAATCAACATAAAAAATGCTCCACTTGCTAAAAAATTTGCAACACCGGTGGATCGAAACAATCCGTTGGATTTGAATACAGCTCTGGAAAATTTTCTCACCGCCGTTGTAAACGATACATGGAAACATGAAAAACATGATTATGGTGATGGCGACACCTGGAAATCTCGAAAAATGAAGGTCAAGATATCAAAATTTGCGCCACAAACTCAAGTACTCCAAAAATTACCTCTAATTTGGATTTGGGCGGGAAGCAAAAATTACAAATTTATCACCAGTGACAACGTCTATCAAATAAAGAACTCGCTCCAGATCTACACGACACCATTTCAGAAGGATGTTTGGACCCTTCTCCTTGTTTCCATGACAACCACTATCATTGTTCTTCTCGTTTTTGCTCTGGGTTTGATCAAATGTCAAAAGGAATCTTGTTCAAAAAAATCGGTAACCGTGATGTTGATCTGGAAGGTACTCCTTGAACTCGTTTTGTGGATCCTCCGGATTTTGCTGGAACAACCTGATCAAGAAATTCCTTCAGGAGTCCAAATCCACCAAAACATCCATCAGATCCACCAAAACTTTATCAAAAATTTGCTGAAGAGAGCAATTCGTCTCATTTTGGGTGTTTGGTTGATGATGAGCCTGATTTTGGTGAATGGATTTCGCGGGATCATCAAAAGTGACTACACTTTGGATTTCCCATTCGCAAGTGAGCCGAAGTGGAACAGCTCGATGGATTTCCTCAAAGATGGCAGCTTTTTTGTCTACTATAGTCA
>JAQGBH010004926.1:0-15520 GCA_034698265.1 Sminthurinus aureus
TGTACAATCTCGAATCTCGAATCAATATGACGATTCGGATTTTAGATGCTCCCCTAGTACAAAAAACACAGACACAAGAAAACTAAATTTTTTAGAACCTATTTGCAATTTACACAACCAACAATCAACGCTAACAAGTTTTGATAAATGTTTTTCTTGTTACTTCTGGAACATGACATAAAAAGTGTACTTTCAACAATAAAAAAGTTATGTGCTTTCCACTGTCTTAATATTTAATATTATGTTTAATCCTGTGAATAATATTTAAGTAGAATTTAGTACTAAATTTGTCAGGTAAACTACCAGTTTTTGAACATCGAAACATACAAATACAAAGATCATAAATTTTTTACATGTGTACAAAATGCACTAGAGGCCAGAGTGCAGAATGCAGGGTTTTAGTCAGTGAAAGTGACATGCCGCATGTTTAATTGTTATTATGTCTATTGTCCAGTGAATTTATTTCACTTTAATAAATATTACGTTAAATTATCTAATTAAGAATTATTAAGGTATGGCTGTAGTAAAAGCTTCGTTTTTTTCTCGAAAGTCAAGTGTCCATGATTATACACATGCACATAATGTCTGTAAAAATTATACAATGGAAGACTTCTGCATGCATAATGTATAGTGTACACGCATATACTTATATTGGGTCGGGTGTGTAGTGTACAATGTACAAGTAAGTTTGCATGAGTGTGCGATGGATACAGGATACAGAACCAAGAAGATTTGCATAAGAATAATATACGGAATTTAAGTAGCCCATATTTTTGTAACTTTGAATTCCCAATGGAATCCAAAATCCGCACACACAATCGATGCGTCTTTCCGAGCTAGTTAAGATGAGCCAATAAAATGTTTGTGCTGGTCAAATATGTTTTGTGCCGGGCAAAAAAACTGAAAAATTTCATAAAAGTGCTAAACCACGCCTCTTTTTGGAGGTTATTTCAGCTCCCCAGGAGCTGAAATAACCTCGCAGAGGCTATTCAACCTCTCCAGGAGGTTATTTTTTCCATAACCTCCCCGCGCGCTTATTTAACCTCGTGTCCTGGGACTGATATATATGCAAGTGTGTACACTGTACACTGTACACTGTACACACTACACACTACACACATATACCATTATAGTTATAATTAATCTTACTTTTGTCACCACCGGAATCATATTCTGGATTGTAAAACTTATCTTGTTGAAATAAATATGAGGCCGTGAGGGAATTGCACTTTGACAAAATGTCAGATTCCTTACTTATAAATGCCGAGCATTGCAAAGGAGCTCCCAACATTTTATGAGCATTCCATGCCACTGAATCACATCTAAAAACAGATTGACAACATGTAATATGCTTGCACCTGGTAGATTCCAGTTTTTCGTAAAATTAGAAATTAGAAATTCATTCACTAACTTTTCTATTCCTGATAGCCATTTTTGTCGCAAGTTTTCTGAAAAAATAAAACTGCCACCCCATGCTGCATCACAGTGCATCCAAATTTTTTCCCTTTGACAAACCTATTAGTTAAAAAGAGCAAACATTTATTACTTTTATTATTTACCCCGTAGGTACTGAAATTTCTTGAAAAGGGTCTAATTTTTTTCAATATATGTACTTCTGCTATTTCATCGAATGGATCATAAGCACCCAACACAGTTGTTCCGGCTGTAACTACCACACACAATGGGTATTTATTCTGTGCCCGGCATTCGGCAATGGCCTTTTCCAGCTCAGATGTAATCATTCCACCTTCTTTATTTGTCTTAACTTTAATCACATTATTCAAACCTAGTCCCATCCAGTTTGCAGATTTAGACACTGAATAATGCGCCTAAAACCAAATCAAATAGTTCTGTACATCTCTTCATATATATAAGATAAATATATCGTATATAACTACTAAATTCTAAATTTTAACTAGTGAAATTTTCTCTGGTACTTACATCTTGTGATGTAAAAACTACTAATGGAGGGACGTTGAACAAGCCTTCAGTTTTAACTTGTGGAAACTCTCTGTGACGAGCAAGGGTCATGGCATACATGTTAGCTATGCTCCCCCCTGGTGCAAAAATTCCATCACCACTTTCACTCCCAAAAAATATTTGTCTCAACTTTCTCAATATTATTCGTTCTGTTAGTACGAAAACAGGAGCAACCTCATACGTGTGCCTGTATTATGTAAATTATATATTATAATATTTAGCATAAAATTATATTCAATGATACATAATGATAGAGTAACAAAATATTAATTACATGTGACATGTGGCACCATTAAATTTGGACTGTCATTGAAATTTAAAGTAAAAATCTTACTGATTTGTATTCATTTTCTCGATTAGGTAGGAAGCCGCCAAACCTACCGGATGCACTCCTCCATATAGCTACACATCCAAAGATTATCAAATATAGCAAACACATGTATGTATTACACATTTCATTCATATAAGTAGCAACTTGGTTATATTTTATATTTAGACTTGAACAAAGAGTAAGATATATCTTTACATGTGCAATGTGCATTATGCGTGTATGCAATATTTTTGTGTATAGTGCACAACGTACAATGTATAACGTATAATATAAGAAAAACTATAGTATTTTGTATAGGAAATAGGAAACCTGGTTGAGGAAAAATCGATTGGACGTGTTTAAACATTTTCCCAACACAAAGTCTGTTGTTCTCGTCAAGGCTTCTAAATTTTGTGGTGAATTTAATTTTTCTTCAAGTTGTCTCTCCAGCTCCTCAGGTTGGACAAAATCCACAATTTTTTCTCCCAATGGAAAGTAAATGATTTGTTTGACAAGTTGAGTGAATGACTCAGTCTCGTCTGAAGTACAACTAGTCGACGACATTCTGGTTATTTGTATGCTACAGATATTCAGATGGTGATGACTAAGACCGAGACTCTGTTTTACTCTAGAGCTCAAGAATATTGAGACTGAACTCGTGCTAAAGGTTCGTAGTATTTTTATACTGTATTCACTGCATGCCCGGTACAACATTTTACAGTATTCAGACTACAGACTACAAGAGTGTAGCATATAAAAAGCTAGACTCTAGACTCTAGAGTCTCTCACACGCACACACTCGATTTCCTATACTAGCAACTTTTTTCTCTGGTTACTCATTGCACGTTAAGCTTGACAAGGTAAATTTGTGCACGTATGTTGTGTCCTTTGAAAACGTGCTTAACTGTATGTATGTGTATGGCTGAAATAATGTATACGAAAAACCTTTGACGTTAGAATTTAGAATACATAGTAAAATGTATATATTATAGTTCTGTCAATTCCTTTTTCTATTCATTACTTTATACCTTATACCTCATAACAAATAATAAAAGCATATCATGCAACATATTATACTATGAAAAATTATATTATGTTTGCATACGATGTTTATGATGAATGTCTATGCGACTGTTGACTATAGAAAAAGTGTACAGGTCAAAGATCTGCTACAAAAATTCTTTTAGGAGGGAGTATTTTTTTATGTATTTTACGTCTCAGAATATCTAAAAGGTTTTTCTCAAGTTTCAGAACCCAATGACAAGTGGATTGTGTCTTTTGTTATCAAATACTATGGACTGTGGACAAAACGTGATTTACTGTACCTTTGTATATATTTTAATCGTTATCGGTACAAGATTATCCAAATATAGTACACTTTTGTACGATTATACCAGTATAAACAATACAATCAAAACTTTAAATTTAAAAAGATCAACATGTGATCAAGACTTGGATGTAAAATTTACTCATTAAAGTAACCTTTGTACATATATACCACACAACACACACAGTGCGCAGAGTAGAGAATACACAATAGATACTTTGTTATTCAAACAAAACTACTGTCTAATCACATGATAATTATTAGAAATCACAAATCACAAGCGGATGCAACTTTGCTACACATTTGTATACAATAAATTATAATTCACTTGATGTTTGGGTTTTCCACTACTTGAAAGCACAACGCACAAAATGAACTGTTGAAATATGCAATACTGATGACTGACGACAATCCAATCTTGATCATATTTGCAAGCAAAACGTTTTGTTCAGAGACTTTATTTGAGATTTTAGAGTATAAAACTGTACTTTTGTTAGAATTTTTCTCTCCTGCTGTACTAAATAAAAAACTTAGAGCTTCAGACAGAATTTTTTCCAGTTTTTATTTAACTATCCAACGAAGAATTAAAATTCCGTTTGAAATTTAAACTATGAAATTTTCCCATGTGTAACTTTCCATTGTGTATTTCGGCCAATTTTGCGTCATAACATTGAAAAGGAATAGAGCTATCTTGCAGTGTTTAAATTGATGGATAAATAATAGTAAATACGAAACAACCTTGGGACAAAAAAGAGTGAATGAATTATTTTTTATCATTACATAATATTACATTGGGTATCTATTATCCATTATCCATGCCATGTAAGCGTGGTGCGTAGAATATAGAAGCAAAAACTTGCTTGCATACTGTTCATACTAGGACAAATTTGTGTGCTCTATTCACAGTACACAAGTGTTTATATCAATAATTATCAATCGTACACACATGTGTGTAAATTCAGTTATGTAAGTGGCATACTAAGTAATGATAATGCATTGAGACTTGACGTATTTGCATATATATATTTAGTGTATCGTGTAGCATAGAATCTGGAATTCGTGATTTTAGCATTTACTCTTTTTCAAATTGATTATTCACGAACATTGCGAAGTTGGCTATACTATAATAAATTTAACCGGCAGAAGTTTAAAAAGACGTAGTACTAAATTGGTCATAAACTATTTCGTTTAAAAAATACAGCAAGAAAAATGGCAAATCCATTGAGGTGGGGAATCCTGAGTGCTGGAAAAATTTGTCACGAATTTGTAGCTGCTATTAAAGAGTTGCCAAAATCGGATCACATTCTACAAGGAATCGCTTGTCGCAAAAAGGAAGACGCTCAAAAATTTGCAGAGCTACATGAATTTCAAACTGTACATGAAAACTACGAAGCTTTGGCTTCCGACCCTAATATCGGTGAAAAAAACTAAACTAATTTTTGTCTTAACTATATAGTTTCCTTTAATGATTTTTAAAAAAAGTTATAAAAAATACAGATTTGGTCAAATAATTACACAAGAAAATGAAGGACGATTTTTTATTTATAATGATTTGCTCGGTATATAGATATCGTATACATCGGGAGTGTGAATAACTGTCACTATGAGCAAGCAAAAATGTGCGTTCAAAAGGGGAAAAATGTCTTGGTTGAAAAACCATTCTGCCTCACAGGCAAAGAAGCTCGAGATTTGGTTGCATTGGCTAGAGAAAAAAAAGTGTTTATGATGGAGGTAAAATATTCTTATATTCATTTCAAATTTCAAAGCATCCAGTGTCCAGTTTTAAGTTTGAGAATTTTTTCTGCAGGAAGTTTTTTCAGTACTCACAATCAGTATATTATGTAAAAATTAAAAGTCCATGTGTACAAGGCATATTACGTATTACACAATGTGCCACATTTTCAGGGATTTTGGACCAGATTTTTTCCAGCTTTTCGACATACCATGAAGGAAATAAAGGATGGGAAAATTGGGACGGTCCAACAAGTAATATTGACAGTTGGAAATATTTGCTCTCACTTGGACCGATTCCGGTACATAAATATGACATTTCACGTATTTTTAAATCAACTTTTCTATTGCCTTTTTCAGTAATATTTGTATTTTTTCGAAAATACAAATTTATTTTCTTTCGAATAGACTTCTAGAATTGGGAGGGGGGTCTTTAATGAATCATGGTAAAAAACGTCCTCTAAAAGACGATACTAGTGTGCTTAAAAATATACCAGGAAATATTCTCATTCTGCGTAAATATTAGCCTAAAATATAAAATGTTCAATATATATAGCATGAAAGAAGGAATAATGGTAAATTTGATACTGAATAATCAGGAGTGTACGGCATTGCATTTGCCACTGGAATTTTTGGAAAGCCTGATAAGCTTTTAGCCACTGGACATTTATCTGAAGGAGGAGTGGATTTAGACACAACATTCGTCATGCAATATAATCAAGGTCATACCGCAGTCACAGTTTGTAATAGCCTTGTGAAAATGCCCGGAGAATTATTTTACATCGGAACAAAAGGAACGCTTAAAATCCCCTGGCCCTACTGGGCACCAACAGTTGTCGAGTCCTCTATTGATGGTAGAAAAGAATTTGCACTTCCTGATCTAAAATCTACGGCCAATGGAATAAATACCATTGGTTTTGTATACGAAGTAGAAGAAGTTCGTCGTTGTATTCAACAGGGTAAATACTAAATACCATAAGTAGTAAATAATTATATCTTACTTTTATTTTTATTTCAAAATAATAGAAATACATATAAGTAGTAAAAGTGATGTTTTGATGAATTGTGTCATTTTAATTCACTGTATTTTAATCCGCACCTTGTAAATTCTAAAAAATTCTGAAAATTTTAGGTCTGTTTGAGAGTCCTGAAATGCCATTAGATGAGAGTATTTTAATTTATGAGGTTTGTGATGAATTAAGAAGTCAACTTGGAGTTAAATATTCTCAAGATGAAGACAAATAAAATAATACCGTTCCACATTTTTCCGCATGTCTCAAAAGATGCTCATTTAAAAAATTTAAATGTACTGTGAACTATCACAAAAAAGGATCAAATAAAAATTCTCAAGAAATTTTAATTATATTGTACCTACAAGAGCTTTGAACACAGACAGCTCATTGATTTCAGCATTTTTGACTCTTTGACACAAAAACGTTCCGCATTTGTAACACTAAATAATCCAAATGACCCAAATCCGTTTTAGTTTTTATGGTGCATGAACGTACAGTGTACAATGTACATTGTACATATTACATAATAAAGAACTGTAGAAAGTCACTCCATCCAATCCTTCGCATCGTGCATAACCCTATTGCTGCAAAAACAAATTAAAATTTCAGTATTTTCATTCCAACCCATAAAGAACTAGGAGAGAGAAGCATTTGACTCGATTTGTACAACAGTTTAACTTTGTATTTCATATGAAGAAGTTCATCCATTTTGCCTTCCCATACAAAATTTTAGCACTTGTGCTCTAAATGTTTGGATTTTCTTTGCTAAATTGTGTGCATAATTATCTGTGACAAGTGAGGGGTGAAAATGCATTTCCTTGATTTTTTGCATGTTGCTGCAAATCTTTCGGTTTTGAGCTCAAAGTCTGTGTACACTCAAAATGAGAAAAATAAGGTTCATACTTATTTTGATTGGAGAAATTATAACAAATACACAGATAATTTTTCTCTGCCACTTTCACATCATCACCACTCGTTATCGTTAGTGACATCAGCGTCGTCACCACAGATGCAAAACGAAAATCTTCCTCATTTAATTTATATTGGAGATGAGAAGAAGAAAATTGAGAAAAATGTAAATATTTCGGAAGAAAATGTCTCATTCGGAGATTCAGGAAACCTTTCTTTTGCTCTGAACAACAACATTCACGAGGAAGAATCAAGTGAAAATAATTATGGAATTAAAAATGATACGTTATTAAACTCGATGAAACCTTATGCTAGAAGAACCAATTCTCGTTTTTTAACTACTACTACAAGTACGACAACGAGTAAACCGAGTAGTGACGCGTTCCTCAATGACCTCACTTGGGATGATGCAACTTGGATGTAATTTTCCATTTTTTTCACATTTTTACATAAACAAAACTAGTTCTGGAAATTTTTGAATTTTGAAGTGCTAAATTCTTTTTTTACCATCTTTTTAGTTTGACAGCGTCCTTCATTATATTTACAATGCAAACTGGATTTGGCATGCTTGAGAGTGGATGTGTTTCCATACGAAATGAGTCGAATATAATGATGAAAAACGTTGTAGATGTCGTGTTTGGAGGATTGACGTACTAAATTACTAGACTAAGAATAAGCTTACCTTGTAGATTTAATTTTACAGTGGAATTGAAATCTAATTAAAATCTTTATTCTTTACAACTAGACTAAGAATCTAACTATTTTTATTACGAATTTAACTTGTACTCTAGTTACTGGATCTTTGGGTTTTCAATCAGTTTTGGCACAGATTATGGCTCAAGTCCATATTTTGGCGTTGGAGAATATTTAGTTGACAGTGGAACTTCGATGATGGGACCTGTAATGAATTTTTAATTAAAAAAATACTGCTATAAATAAACCAAAATAATGGATAACAAATTCCCAGTCACTTTTGTTCAAAAAAACTAAAATCACTTTGTAAATTCCAAATGCAGGTATTTGCAGCCTTCATGTTTCAGCTTTCTTTTGCAACCACTGCAACAACGATCGTCTCTGGAACGATGGCAGAGCGTTGTAACTTCAAGGCATATTGTATATTTTCTATGCTTAATACTGTTGTGTACTGTGTACCAGCAAGGTGATTGTGATTTTTTTATTTTGTTTCTTCATCTAGTAAACTTTTGTAACGTCCGATATCCGCTAACATGAGAGAAAGGCGGACGAAAACTTTCACTTTCTTATAACACTTTCTCCTTTTGTCTCTGCTCTCTACAATCTACATATATAGGTGGATTTGGGGGCCAACGGGATTTCTAGGTGAAATGGGAGTTATTGATATCGCTGGGTCTGGAGCTGTACATCTTCTTGGTGGAGTCTCCGGTTATAAAATATAAAATACATTTGTACTGTGTTATCTTGATTATTTGTTACAATTCATGTGTCACTCGCTCTTTTTGTTCAATCATTGGCATTGTGAATCTTTGGAATTCCTTATAAATTATAAATTATGTAGGTTTTATCGCGGCTTGGATGCTCGGACCACGATTAGGACGATATGAAAATGGAACTGCTGCATTACCCTTAGGAAATCCGACAAGGTACTCGCTTCTCTTTTGTGATACTTTTGACACTACATGATAATAACCTACTCATTGCCAATTGAGCCCCTTAGAAAGACAAAACCCTCCAAAGTTTCCATGGAAATTACCCAATTTAAAACACATGTTTTAAAATAAGAAAAACCTTCTGGAGGGTTTTGTCTTTCTTAGGGGCTCAATTGACAATAATTGACAATGCATTTTAAATATTTTGCATACCTCTATCTAATTTATTTTTGGTTTTTGTCAAAAGCTGTATTGTGGGTTTGTACATTTTGTGGTGGGGGTGGCTCGCCTTTAATAGGTAATTTCATTTAAAAAATGATACAAAATATATATTGTGACAAAATATTATGTGTGTAACGTACAAATTGCAAGAAAGTACAAAATTTAATTATGGTTCTTTTTTATCTCAAACATGCCAGTGGAAGGTAAGTATTCCAAAAATTTAGTTTGAAGTAATATACAGAAAAAATTGCCTTTTAAAGTTATAGGACAATGTAACTATATATTACGTATTACATAATTTATGTACATTGTACATTGTTTTTAATTCTTTCCAAATAATCAAAACAAGTACATTCGGAGTTAGCGGAGCAAAATGGAAGTTTGCAGCACGTGCAGCGGTTACAACTTTGATTGCGAGCATAGGTAATGACTCCGTATTAGTAGTAGTAATGATGCGAATGGTTCAAAAATTTGATTGCATTTAAAGTTCAAAACTAAAAAAAGTATATAAAAATATTGTATGAACATGTTTTTCAAGGTGGTGGAATAATAGGTTCAGTCTGGACGTTATTTAAACCTGGTAGGGTTTTTGAGGTAATATTTCTCATCATTTAAATCTTTTTTAAATATAATAATGTAGTCAAATACAGCATAACAAAAAGTTTGTGCTGACAGTTGCAAAAATATCTTGAATCAGGTTATGGACATTGTAAATCCAGTACTAGGGGCTCTGGTTTCAGTTACAGCAGGGTGTGCCCTATACAGGTACAACATGACAAAAGTGATAAAGCTTTCCAATTGTTCATCAATAGTTTTCAAAAAAAGATGAGTGAGTGACACGACATACATAAATTATTTTTTAAAATAGAACTTTAGATGCTTTCATTATTGGGGTTATTGGTGGGGCGATCATCATTTTGACCAACGGAATCCCAGATTATTTTAGGGTTGATGATCCAGTAGGAGCAACATCCGTCCATGCTTTTGGTGGATTATGGGTTAGGCTTTAGGCACTAAAAATACATTTTTCTTTCTTATTTTCCAATTGTTTTGCTCCTAATTTATTTATTTTTTCTCTTTTTTAAATCGTTTTAAATTCAGGGCCTTGTTGCAGTTGGAATTTTTGCAGAAGAAGATCAAGGATTGGGGTTTACAAAGGGAAATTATGGACTTCGACATGGCATGAACAGCACAAAAAACAAGATACCAAAATTAGATGTTTCATATTTCATGGCATTTTATTCAGTCGTAACATGTTTTTAGTAAGCAAGTAGTAATTTATGCCTGGCATGATTATTTCACACAGGAGGATCATTTTTTATAGTCATGGTTCAGCTTTTTGCTGCTCTGTGCATAACCGTATGGTCGGTTTCCATTACTTTTATGCTTCTTTGGGTATTATTTCAACAACCACAAGTTGAATAGTTCATTTTTCCATTTTATCTTTTGATGATACAATAATTGATAATAACATGGAATTTTTATTATTATTATTTTGTATTATGATTTATACTGAAAAGTAAAAGAATACTTTGTTTGTACAGGTAATCAATAAGTTTGTCCCAATTCGTATGGAGCCTCACGAAGAGTTGTTGGGTGCAGATTTTATGGAACATTTGGTGTATCGACGACACGTTGGACTTTCACCAGCCCTTTCGGTCCTTAACTCAGAACCGGAAATTAAAAGAGCACAGGATAATGCAACTATTGTAGGTGGATCTAATCCCAGTGAGTCAACATCTAACTTGACAAATACAGATAAAACCTTTTGACTTTTCTTAAACAGTGAGCACCTAAAAATGAAAAACACCTATTTTTTCAGCACACGTGGCCATAAATGTACAAATAAAGAATCTGGGCGTATCAGAAAGATGGAGAAAATTGAAAACACGGGCGATGGTTGCATCTGCATTCATTTCTGTTCTAAAAGGCTCAAGTGCAAGTTTGGCTGGTAGGAATCGTGTACACGATGTTAATGCTCCTGACGTTTACAGGCAAGACACATTGTCCCCAGTGAAAAGTATTGATATCGTAAGAGAATATCTGGGAGCTCCTTTCACTCTACACCAAAGATCTGAGTCTAGACTGTCAAATGGAAATATTGAAGATGATATAGACAGCAGATCAAATGATGATAATAATCTTGAAACAGTTTTAACAATTCCTAGGAGTCCAGATAAGAAAGACTCGCCAGATAAGAAAGACTCGCCATCAAAATAATTTTTAGAGTAGCAAAAAAGTATATTTTATTTACTCACAAAGCAAAACATAAAATATTATTCATTTTAATGTTAACTCTTGGGTACTGTGTAAAAAATACACAGAAACACAAAAGCTATTCAGAAATAATTTATGAGATAATGTACGAGAAGATGGAGATACCATGTCAAACCAAGAATTTATTTCATTTTATTGTTTTGTACATTTCGTCAGTATGTTATTTGTTCTAGTTTATGTTCATTATTTGTCCCTAGAAAACAGAATATATAATATATAATATATAATGTGACGTGGTAGCTCATGTCAAATATCAAATGTCAAGTATGTGGATGTACAAAAGAATTGTTAGTATAATTAGTAGTAGTAAAGTTATTATTTTTGATTCCAACTGTTTTAACATTATTTTTCTTTTCTATATTCGTATTTTCTTGACATCGTCTAATCTCTTCTAACAATCGATTAACCCACACACGCTTGTCCTCTGGAACTGTCGTTTCATATAAATACCTGAAATATTGTGAAATATGAAACATTGAACCTGTTTACTGTTTACAAATTCAGTTTTTGCCAATAAAGTTTAAAGTTTATGAACTCTTACCAAAATCCAGGATGATTCATAAGATGTTGATAAATATCTCTTGCCACTATTCTTGCATGTGCATTTGTGTCTCTCAAACTCCTTGTTACCATTCGAAAAACGGAAGTAACCAGACGTCTCTGACCTGGAGTTTGCTCCCCTGGTAATCCAAATACCTCGACGAGATTCACTTTCCTCAGTGTCTCGTCTATCAGAAGAATTGCGGATAATCTTGAGGCGGCTGTTTTATGACTAGAACAAGGGAAAAAAGCAAACTTTTTGTCATTACAATACTTCGCATTTTTTTTTTAGTAAATTGTCCTTTAAGATTCTTTTTAAATAAAGAGATTTTAGGGAAAACGGATAACTTACTTTCCACCAAATTTAATTAAGGCTATTATTGCTTTTACAGGTTTCAGAGCTCGGACTACATGTCGAAGTACTTCATTTCCTTCCTTTTCAATAAAACTCGGTCCACCTAGCTTGTTCAGCATTGCCTCCATAATTCTCTCAGCTTCCTTTTGAAAAGTTCAAGTCATTATTTACTATTTACTATTTACAAACTCTCTAGTACCTATGCACATTTTTATTTGTATTTTGTATTTTTCAAGACTTTTAAAGAAAAGAAACAAACTAAAAAAATTTTTTTACTGGTTCAAAAAATTTCCCTTTCGCCTCACACACGTTACTTAGTATTTTTAGGGAAGGTCCAGCAAATTTGGACTTTGAGTCTTGGATCTATAAAATTCAAGAATCTTTAACTAGCATTGGGATCGAATGAGCATTTTTTCAATTCTGGAAAAAAATTAAAACAGTTACACGATGTAACTGGCTTTAAATGCAGAGTATTCATTACTCTTTTTGCTTGTTTTATTGTTTATTCATACTTGGTCCAGTAGTGCTGTGGTCAACGCTTGAAGATTAGCAGAAAACGTTTTTGGATGTTTCTTTGCGGCTTGTGTTAGGTGTGTTGTGAACATTTGAACTGTACTCCTATTTTTCATTTTTGAAATTTAAAAGTTGAAAAGGTCTTATACTCTAGTTAATCAGTCTCAAATTTTTCCCACAGTTTAGTTGTTGTTGGACTTATGATTATAGAATATCATATAAAAAATTACCAATTGGCAGCAGGTAGAACATTAATAATGTGTTGGATACGAGACTTTGCAGTGGTTGGAAGACTATTTTCAAAGATTTCTTGAACACTCGCCGGACTACTACAATTATAGCTGTTATGTTTATTCTCATTGAGATTGTCCACGGATTTTCGACGATTTTCTGTCGTCTTTCTTCAGCAAACAAAATAAAAACTAAAATTTATTATTTATTATGAACCCTTGATGACTAATTTCAAAGTCACTTGACATTTGACATAGGCATTTTAAGTACAAATTTAATACAAAATTCTCACCCTCTTTTCACCATGATATCATGACGAGTTTTGGACAGTGCTTTCGGGGCAGAAACTTCATATAAATTATTCCATAAATGTTTATATCCCAGCCCATTCATTTGTTCTTTCATCACTGCTCTGTCATAAATTCGTAAATGTGGTAAATTTATTCGTCCAAGAGCTGGAGGTGGTGGTTCATATTTCTTTGTTGCATTAATATTACTGCTACTAATGAATAGACCATTGCTGTGTTTTGGTTTCAATTCTGGTGGAAATATGACATTAGCTTTCGGCTTCTTATTGATTGTCACTGTTTTAGTTCGAAGACTAGTTGACTCTTTGCCACATTCTTCTTCATACTTCAAACTTTGATGATTAAAATCATTTGAGTCAAAATGTCTTCCTAGTTCTAGAGTATGATTTGAATTTGGATTTTTATTCTCCTTCTCATCGTGAATATAATCACTAAATTCAATGAATTGAACCATGTTACTGGTGTTTCTACTCCTTTCCTCATCATATTCTTTTGATTTTTCTTTGGTGCATTCGGAAGAGGAAAAGATGTTATTATTATTTTGGATGGATTTCCTGTCGTATATTTGTGTCGTATAAATGTTGTGGATGTTTGTCAAGTTAAATAAGGGCGCAGTATGTGGACGTAATTCCCACAAGGCCATTTTCGGTCCATGTATTTCTGACACTGGCACCGGCACCGGTTTTGCACGACACTGGACATTTTTTAAGTACACACCACTAAAGAAAAAATCAACAATAATAATTGCCTAAAAGTTTAATTGACTAAAATTGTACAAAACTTTGTGTCAATTTTAAAACAAAAAATAAAAAATACCTTCCAAGCTGAATATACGGATGATCTAAAAGTTCAGCACAAGAACGTCTTTTGTAAGGATCCACTTCAAAACACAACTAAAGAATAAAAAATAAGGACAGTTCAATTAATTTATTTAATTTATAGGTGAGGAAAAACATAATTCACGGATTTTCAATTAAATTTGTACATAGACAACCCAATAAAAAATAAAAAACAACACAAAATAGAAACTAGAAAATAGAAAATAGAAGAATGCTCAAACCTCTATGAAAGATATTACATCGTCGGACGACTCTGGGAAATAATCCCTCAATCTAATGTCTAGAGCTCTATCTGCATCCACATTAATTAATGACTGTAGATGTTGAGACAGAAGAGGTCCCACAGTTTGATTAATTAACAGTAGTTGCTCTTCTGATGTCTCACCATCCCAAAGAACAGTCCCTCTCAAAAGTTCAACGAGGATACAACCAACGGACCAAATGTCAGCAGAATAAGTGTAATAATGATCACATGCGAGTAGTTCGGGAGCTGCATAAATAATATTTCTCGGGCAAATGGGTTCCCTTCTTTTCTGACATTCCACAGAAGATGATGATAACAGTACGGATTTACTAAAGTCGGCTAGTTTGATTACGCCTTCTATTGTCACCAAAATGTTTTCTGGACATAAATTTCTATGGAGGAAACCAAGTTTGTGACAGTGATTTAGTCCGTTGAGCAACTGATAGATAACTCCATGAGCCATCTTGGGTGGAACTCCTTGATGAGTAGAACAGGCAATTTCACTTCGCAAGGAGTGATCACATGGCTCGAGGACAATGTGCATTTTGCTTTGGTATTCAAAGTAGGTGAAAATCTTGACAATATTCACATGATCTAGTCTCTTTGAAACAAACAATATCAAATATCAAGAATAAAGAACGCATTCAGTTATACCCACAAATTTTATGGATTTTTTGAACATTTTTAATTTAAAATTTAAAGCAAAAAAAAACACAAATGTTAAAAATATTACAATCAGAGAGTTGATTTCATTCACTGCGTCCAATTTAAGTCTGACTTGATCCAAAATGTTGCCGGTTGATTTGTCTCCACATATTTTAATGGCAACCAGGCGTTTTTCCATTTCACAACTATCCAAGAAACGACCTATCTGAATGAAATGTGCAACATTGAATATTGAATATAGTGGGAAAAAATGCATTCTTGTTCTTAAATCTAAAGTCTGCTATTTAAGGACACCGCACGATTTATAAAGCAAAATCCCCCCCATACCGATTGGGCTCAAATTTTGCAGAGACGTACTCCAGACCACCCCTAACAACTTTTCTTTTACAACTTCTCGGGGGATGTTGATTTGTGACCTCTGGAGGTCACC
>JAQGBH010004927.1:0-15519 GCA_034698265.1 Sminthurinus aureus
AATTATATGAAATAAATTTCAAGTTGGAAGCGGAGGCGAGTGGACAAAAGCACGGAGCATATGCAGTTTGCTATTTTTGCTGCTATCCGCTTTTTTTCTGCACTTGTTCTTTTTTGCAAAGAGGAAAAACAAGTTTAGGAGAATTCTTTGTAATGCAATTGACCATATGTATCATGTTTTTATCATTTACTTCCAGCATCAATAATCAACAGCAGCAGTAACATGTTTGACGAAAGACTGGAATCACACTCGATCCTCGATTCTCGATTTTTTATGCATAGATAGCTACGTTGTATTGAATATTGACTACGACTACTGAAAACTGTATTGTTTTGCATTGTGATTATTGTGAGCCGAATGCATACAAAAAGTGGAACCTGATCTTGATTCTTGATCTTTTTCACTGGCGAATGAGGAACAGAGAACAGAAATAAATACAATCAACTTGTACACATGTGTGCATTTTGCATTTAGAATTTATAGATAGCAAAAAGACAAGGGTCAAAACTGAACAAGTTTAGACAATCTATTTACAATCTATATGATATTTGTTTGATTTTAAAGGAAATTTAAAAGACGTTCTCATCTTTCCTGCAGAAAAAAAAGCGATTGTTGGTTGTTCTTTTTTATTCTGTATTCTGTATAAAGAGTTAATTGCATGTACTTTTATAGATAACAAAAGACAAAGGTAAATAGATTAAAAGCGCATTCATTTCCTCTGATTATTTTTGTGCACAAGTTACATGTTTTGAATTTTGAATTGCTGGAATTTGTATTTTTCGCAGGACTTTGAAAGCTGAAAGAATGTGTACAAAATACAAAATGTACAAAATGTGTAAAACATGAATTCTATATTCTATATTCTGTCTGGTGCCATTTGTCCATCGTCTCTATGGGTTTTAAGTTTTAGCATGAAATTTATTATTGACACGTGTCCCACCTCTCCTCTCTCGCTTTATATGATGTGTAATATATTTTTTGAGTTTTGAGTTGCGAGTTGTGAGTCAAGAATCAAGTCCATAGCCGGACAAACAATAAATCCGCTTTCTCGCGTTATGTGGTGGCTAACGCTAATGATTACAGAGTCACTGATGACAGAAATGAGTCCTGGCGAGTTGAATGAAGCTTCACTGATAACTTTCTTCTGAACTCTGACTTTTTTGTCTTGTGTCCAGTTTCCAGTTGTAGTTGGGATTTGGGATATCTGAACCTCGAACTATTGACTATGAAGAAAACAACAACAACAACACCATCATCATCACCATCACTAGGAAAACCAAAGTCAAGAAAACCATCCTGTAGATTTAAAGAACCAGACGTCACTTGCAATAATAATAATAGTGACTCCATCTCAAATCCATCTTCCGCATCTCAACAACGAAGTAGATCTCCTCGATTACCAACTACAACTCAAATCCCTGGATTTATACGTGGAGATGCATTCTCCAAGAAAAGGAAACAATCAACATCACCCATGCAAATATCAGCCATTGGAATTAAACTACCAGAAGAACAGTCTCGTCCTCCTCCTCCTCTTCCCGCTTCTTCCTTACCTGCTGAAGTAGACCCAAAACATTTATTCAGTACTTCATCCACTCCTCCAATCACAGCGAGTTCATCCAGTACGAGAAGAAGGCCATTAAAATCTCCGCGGAGGCACAAAATTCAGTAATAATCATTAATCATTAATCGTGATGAAACACTTTGTCTTTTTTTTTTTTAAATTTTACTGTTCTTCTTTTTTCTGGAATTACAATTCATTATTCATGACTCATAATTTTTGCTGTTGTTAGATTGTACAATGCCCGTCAAAATAGAAGTACAGCACGATCAGCGTCGCCCTACCTTTGCGAAGTGGTGAAAAAGTCAAAGCCAAAAAATGATGCCTATCAAGAAATTTATGTGTCTGATAAGTAAATAATCAATACAAAAAATTACTTATTTTTATCAAATCATTATTATTTATTATTTTTAGTTTCTAGTTTCTAGTAAAGAAAAATCATGACCATTTTAGTCATTTTTTTCTTCTAGAGAATACAGGTTACTTCGAATTGCCCTGAATTTGCAGCCTCTCCCTGAACGTAATTTGTAATTTATTTGACATGATTTCACTACAAAATATAAAATATTTTACAGTTTACAAACCATTGTAAAAAAATAAACATAAAACCTTGAGTAAGCAAAAATGACGTGTGTTAATTATTTTTTTTATTAAAAAACAGCTCCTCGCCCTCGTCAAAACTTTCGAAAAACTTTATTCGGCTACATCGCCGTACCAAATCTTGATGACCTCCCACTTGACCTAAATATAAATTCAAAATCCTCCTGCGGCTTAAAAAGAGGCAATTATAAGAATACTACTAGCAATCGATCGGCGTCCAACATCCCTGAACCCCCACAGAAAACCAAGTCTAATAATAAAATAAAATCAATGGAGAATCAGAATGAGACAAATTCTGTCCATAAAATTGAAGTTTCAGATTTGAAATATCCTCTTAATACCAGTAGCAGTAGCAATAGTAGCAGTAGTAATAATAGTAGTAGCACTAGTCTTATAAAATCCAGCAAGAAAACCAACGCATCTTCATCGAAAAGAGGTCAAAAATCAAAAAAATGTATAAAATCTCAAAAGCAGGCGAAATCCAAGTCAAATTCCAAACTAAAATTAAATTTTTCATCGGACTTTGAATCCAGTACTAAAAATGGAGCCAGAACCGGAACCAAATCAGAAGAAGAAGAGAAAAGGCTAATGGAAAGAAATATTGAATTTGATGATATTCGAGATGATTGGGAGAAATGGGCGTGGCGTCATAATTTATTAGAGTTGATGGAGACAAGTGCCTCCCCGTTTGTTCTCACACGACCTCAAGAAGAAATGTTGGAAATGCTTGTCAAGGAATCCCATCAGAAAAACAGGAAACAAAATTCAATCAACGACCGAGACGGAATCCAGAAAGATGTTCAAAATATAGGTGTAAATTCAAAACCATCCATTCCCGCCATCTGTGATACGACAAGTGGACCAGAATCCGAGAATGAACTCGGATTAGAACAAATTGAAAAGCCTGCTCTAACAATGGACTGTGACTGTAGTCCAAATCAAGTTGGAAATTTAAATTTAAATCAAAGTAATGATAATGGAAATGACAGCAAGTATCAAAACCATCATTTTGAAAACTTGTTGGGTGAAAATATGAAAAATAGTATTTTTGCAGCCTCTGAAACTTGTATGATTCTTATGCATACCCTTTTTCGCGACGCGATGAAGGATCTCACCATCGCAAAAAATTTGAAGGGTTCAGTCCCTTTCCAAAATTTTGTTGAGTCATCATCTGGTCTAGAAGCTTTGGAAAATGCCGCCGTCATTTTTGAAATGGCGGGAAGGAGAATAAAAAGTTATGCGAGTCAAATGAGAAAAAAGGCGGGAAAATGGACAGGAACAGAGACCGGCTATCCCGAATTTTCAAACATGGATGATGATGACACGAACGGAGTGGATGGGGAATTGAATGAATATTCGTCACAAATTTGTGATGTCACCCTCATCGAAACCAAGGATGACGTGTAAGTCATTTTATATTTTAGAAGTTGAAAGTTTTGAATTATCAACAAAAAAATTTTTCGTTGGTTTTCGAGTTTCGAGTAGACTCGTCAGTCATCAATAATTATTATTTTTTTGGTTTTTGTAGTAAATTTTCAATTTTCTATGGATTTTTAGGTCCGCCACAACAAACTCTGGCCATTTCGGCTCCTGTTGGTCAGATGATACATTCCACGTGACTTTGAGTTCCACCCCTGACTCTGGACTCCTCCAGCAGCAGATAAAATGTAGAGATCGGGAATTTTCCCTCAGTTACATTGGATCATCCCAAAAAGTTCATTCCCTCATTTCCTCTTCTCGTTCTCCAGCTCGTCTCGTCACGCTTTCAACACCACCTCTTCAACTCCTCGAGATGATTGAGCGTAGCTCCTCCTACACTGCGAGTAGACTCACCGCCTCCAAATATCACTTCCTCCTCGCCTATGATAAACTAACGGGTGTGATTCGAAAATGCCTTGCTGGAAAACATGGATTTCACCTCGCAACTTCCACTCCCTCAGCTTCATCCTCATCCACCAGCATCAAAATTAGCCGCAAGACTTCAAAAATAGCACAGCTAAAATTACGCGGGCTTAATACATTCTCCGGAATAATTGTTCAGTTGACCAAGATATTGATGGACCTCTTTAAAAAATTATATCGCGTTTTGGAAATGCTCAAGCATTTGGAAATCATCCTCAAATTAAAATTCCCAGAAACCGCCTCAACTCAAACCAAAAACAACAATAACAACAACAATTGTGAAGAAAATCTTAATGTTGATCAACCACTAAATTCAAAACCCGAAACCAAAGAGGAAGAGGCCAGCGAAGAAAAGAGTAAGAGGGACGATGAAATTGACAAGGATAATGAAGAATCTGAAAATACAAAAACAAATGCACCTGTACACGAAAACGAAAATGCTGCAACCCAAGTCGGAAATAATAATAATAATAATAATAATAGTGATGAAAATGAATCACTAAATATTAAATCTCTCCTTCACCCTTTTTCTCAAATGGAAACTTTTGATGGCGGTGAAAATAATCAAAGTCGCCAAAAATTCCTGGGTTCCATTCTTCAAGACATTGACAATATTTTGGAGATGGGAAAAATTTCCATGGAAGGACTACACATCAAATCTCCAGATGTAAAAGTGGGAAAAGGTCTCAAAAAAACACTGGACGTTATCTGGAAGGCCTTGGTTCAACTGGAAAAACAACACGATGTGGATTTTGGCACACTTGTCATTTCAATGGTTTGCAATGTTGAAATGGTCATCGCCCGATTTAATGAACCCTATGTAAATGAAAAGTCAAATAACAAAAATAGTAATAATAATAATGATTGTGAATCCCGCTCAGATGTTGCTTCACCCACGACCTCTAGTCAAAAAAATAGTAGTAGTAGTGTTCCTGCACCTGGAATTGGATTGGAAATCATTCCTCTGTCCAGGAGTTTTAGCTTAAATATTCGGAAACTGGAGGAGAATATTCTAAATATTTATTCCCTTTGTAAGAGGATGGACATTCTAGCTTCACATCTTGCAACTAAATCCCTACATAAACTAAAAAAGACACAAGCTAGTGAAAAAGCGCGAATGGCGGATAAGGTTCAAAATCGTATTCCATGGTATAAAAAATTTAGACACAAAAAACCAACAGAAAATATGAAAGCGAGTAGTGTGATAGTGCTGGATACCGTTCAAGAAGTTAGTGAAGAAATCAAAGCCGAATAGGAGAAAAATAATAATAATAATAATAATTGTTCAGCTACCTGTGTGGATTGTCTTTATTATAGTTGTTACGATTTATTATATATTGATGAAACCTTTGATAAATGAAAAATGGAGCTTTTACTAAAAGCTAAAAACAATAATAATTATAATATTTTTACATTTTTTAAAAAGAACGAGTATTTTACAAATGAAGAATTGCATTGAGCAGGAGTTTGCGTCACAAATAAAAAGCAAAAGTGAAAAATAAAAAGGCCCAAGATGTTTTTGAATTTTTAACGTTCGACTCTGTTGAAAAAAATTTCCGTTTTCATTTTTTCTTTTTTCTAGTAAAAGTCAAAATGACCTTCAGATTTCAGATAAACTGAATGAGAGGTTCAAAATAAAAAGCAAAGAATAAATTCTATGAAATTTTAAAACTTTTTTATTCGAAATTCGAAACCTTTGCTCCGTTTCGACCATAATAAATATTAAATATTAGAATTCTGTCAAAACCTGGGGGTAGATTCAATAAAATTATTAGGACACTAGTTGGAACTAAACTTGTTATTAAAAATTAAAATATTGAATCCCAATTAAAGTCACACTTGCAAAATTTTAATAAAAACGAAAAACTTTATTGAATCTACCCCCTGATTATTATTATTCGCAGGTCACAATATATTTAATACTTTGAATACTTTTATTTTTGATCACGACACTGGGACTGTTTTGCTGATAAATGCAAAGTGTTTGGATATTTTTATTCTCTAATAATAATTCCTGATATTTTTTTTATAAATCATGAATCATCTGTGATAATTTTGGCTGGATTGATTATTAACAAGCATGGTGAATCTTTCTCCCCTGTTTAGTGAGCATTTGTGAGTTAAGAGCTGTCGGTACAAATTAACTTGCTCCGTTAAAATTAGTTTCTGTCCAAGGATTAAGGGACATCCGCCATGTTTGGTTTCTTCATCTGCGTTTCCATCACTCAATATGTTGTACCAAACTACTGCCGAACCTTTAAATAACCAAAAGGTGAAAAATTATTATTCTTGGATTGATTTCTAATATTATACAAAATATGTACAGAAAACGAATAATATTTAAATTTTTGAAAAAAAGACTGAAAATATACCAGTGACGGGTAAAGCAGCAACTCCAGCAATATTAAAAGGAGTGGAACCTCCGGCTCTTACATCCGTTATCTATAACATATTAGTTTAGGTACACGGGTAAAAATGAAATATTTTAAATTAAGAATTTGTTTTCAAAGTTGAATTATTGGATATTGAAATTTGAAATAAAAAGTGAAAAATTTTACATAGGTCATAAAGATGGCGATTCGATCTCCTTCATAAACACAGACACCTTTTTTACAAATCTAAGAAATGTAAAAAAATTCTGTATTAGTTTTTCATTATTAGGATTATTGTCACTGTAAAAATGTACAGAAAATTCTGTAAACTTTTTAAAAACTAATTATTGTTATTTGAAAAATTTACCGAGTCATCATGGGTCAAAAATTGTCCACCTGGTGCATACTTTGTGAACTTGACTCCTCTCCTTGCAAATCCGTACATGAGATAAGCATGTTGAGGAGGACTTAATTTCATTCGAACAGGATATGCATCCATTCCAACTTTATGTGAAACAGTGGAGGATACTGGTCCATGATCCGTCGATAAAAACACGCGTCCACGTTCATAATTCCCGCGGAGTTCATCATCAATCCATTTATTTTCTATTGGGCCAGTTAAATCATAAACTTGTATAATATCTGGACTTTGTGCCAAGAATTCTGTTTTTAAAGGACGGAGGTAATAATATGGATGTCTTTTCCTCTCCAAATAACAAAATAGTTTTGATTTCTCGGCGTCTGTCTAAAAATATTTAATAAGATTTAAAAACTGAGCGGCAAAAATATGTTTGAATTTTTGGTTCATTTTGCACTCATTTTGAAATTGGAGAAAGACCTCCTTCAGCATTTGTCAAATTCATCAAACAAATAAATATTATAATCTGATAATTATTATGAAAAAATAAAATAAAATTGTTTAAAATTATCACCTGTAAATTGTGTCCAGCACAAAGTTCGTCAAAAATTTCATGAAGGTCATCTTTATCTTTTCGAAGGGTTTTTACCATCTTTTCCCTCTTCAATCTTCGTTGTTCCAGCAAATCCTGATGGTATAAATTATAGGCAGTGCGGATTTTTTCATAATGTTTTTCATCTCCCTTCTCAAGGAGAAGAACATCCCTAAAAACAAATTCCTTTTCTTCTCCAATGGTAAAAAAGAGACCGTCATGACTACCAACGGCTTCCCAGAGCTCCTTCCAACCCTTCCTCCACAACTTTGACTTTTTCTGTGACCTTTTCACAGCCGTGGAAACGAAAACCATGCCATTGGCAAAATTACTCATGTCAACAAAATATCGTCCAATTTCATAACAATGAGCTGGGTCCAATTTAAAATCAGAAACTGCTGTGATTTTTTCACTCGTAAAATTCCCTTCAATCAGGTCATAAGCTGAAATTCTGTAGGTTGATAGGATCCGATAGATGGAGTCTGTAACTTCCTGGACATCCACTTTTGTCGGAGGTTTGTGTTTTGCAAGTAGCTCGTTTGTCGAATTGACCCAGTCCTTCCAAACTGAAAGAGATTCCGGATTTAGCTGCCCTGAGGAAATTATTGCAGTAATATTTGTCAGTCGAGGGAGTTGATGGACCATTCTGTAGAGGAGACGAAACATGGCAATTGGATTGTATGAAATTTCCATAGAGTCATTTCGCATGACTGATTCTGGCCAATTTTCCTCTCTGTCTTCCGTCTCTTCAGAAATTGGAAGGCCATTCAAAGCATCTTGAATATATCTATAAAAAAAGTTGTTTGAAACTTACATTTTTTTCACAATTTTTTTTATGTACCGAATCGGAATAGGATTTTAATTTTGATTTTATTGTCTCAATTTTTAGCTTACTTTTTACTTGACTTGTACAATTTGGAGTCACTTGGAAGGATTTCCGGATGCCGTTTCCGTATTTCTACCAGACTTTTTACAATCTGCAAGTCCGTATAAGCTAGTTTTTCAGTCTCGTCGATACTTGCTCCATAGCTCGTTAGATTTTTTACATCCTCATCCACAGGTTTAAAAATTGGTTTAAATTTGGCTGCATCCACTCCATTTTGACACAAGAAAAATAATACTAATAACGATGATAATAATAATAATAATGATGATGATGCAGGTGGATGAAATAGCCAACTAAATAAAGATTTATTCCTTTCCTTCATTTTATTATTGTTCTTCCCCTTCAAATTTACTAGTTAAAGTGAGCCCGATACTCGATACAGTAAAACACATGTCAGACTAAAATACGGAAACGTCTAACGTCAATATACGATAATATTATACATTATACAATATACATAATACATAAGCTAAAAGCTACCATACAACGTGAGCTTGAATTGAAGCGATGAAGAATAATACAGTAGTTAATATCCATTTCATAATAATACTAATTAGTAGACTTGAACCTTTGCTATTGTCTTTGGTTTGTTTTGTTTTTGTTTGTGTTTTTTTGGTAAAAGGAAAAGGAGAGTGAAAAAATAGCCGGCGTTTCATTGTTAGTTTGAGTTGAGAACATTGAAACTTGAAAAATGTAATAAGAAATTAAATATACGTAATTATTGCATAACGTAGAAGTTTTCACAGAAGTCTGCAGGCAGAAAGCTGCAATATTTCCTGAAATGTTCCCGTAATGCTAAGCTTTTTCCGCACTTTCCTTTTATGAATAAAATTTTGCGTACTTAGAACTTTGACCGCTGAATACTTTGTTCAGTGCTTTTTTAAATGTATTTATTGTGAATTTTGATTGTAGGAAAAAATATAAAATATATAATGAAAAAGATCTACATTGAAATTACATCGAAATGTACTTAGAAGAAAAACGGTATGAAGGCGAGTCGCAGTAAAGACGCGGAATAATACGTCTACCTACTACGTCGTAATCTAACCTTTTTTTTCTCCCTCTCTCGTTTCTCGTTCCTTTCTTTTGAGTTGTAACACACAAAGTCGTGACCGCTTACTCTCCTTCTGTCTTCTCTATGACTTTGTACACAGGTGCATATTTAGGATTTGGGTACAAAATGATGCAGAATTTGTAAAGTCCATACATTCTGTTTCGGCAAAGCATAGCGTAAAGTGTTCCGATTTCAAGCTATTACAAAATACAAAAGACAAAAGAAAAGTAACCGTCTTAGAAATAAACAGAGTTAAACAACTAATAAACAAAGAATAAGAGTAAGTGAAAACGTTGATACGTCTAAATTTGATCGTGCCTTAATTCTTAACTGGTAACTGTGCTTTATTAGTGTATTTATTCTGAATTTTGTAGTTTTTTCCCAATTCCTAGTTCCTAGTACAAGAAAAAATATCAAAAATTAAAATACTATTTACTCCATTTTTTCAGTTGAATTGTCACGTTGCCTTGAAATATCAAGAGTGAAAGTCAAGGAATAAAAGTGTGGACTAAAAAAATGGATACGTCACCAAAACGAGAAAGGCATCCAGCCGAAGGTAAATAGAAAATATTTACGCTGTACGCAATATTTACGCACCAACGTACAAGCTCTATCTTTTTTTTCTTCCGTTTTTGCTTGACATTTTACACTTTGCACAAAAATAATAATTATTCGTAGATTTTATTTTATACTGTAGACTTTTCATCTCGTTATCTATTATAAACTGGTAGAAAAGTAAAAATTTTCAATGAGTAAACATGTTAAACATTTTAACTGTATATAATTATGATTCAATAGTGCAATCGAGGAGATCAACATCTCCAACTGATCCGTCTCAACCTCGTCATCACGGTTGGTGGAATGGGATTTACAATCCTCATTCTTCCAGTGTCCAGGAAGTTCATGAACGGTTTCATCATGAGGAACCGATTCAGACTCAGAAACCATCGATGCCTCGAGAGTCCAGAGGTAAATAACATTGGAATTTAGAATTTAGAATTGTGCAACATTTAAATTTAACTTTTTTGTCTGACAATTGACCGGCATACATTTTTTACATGCAATTTACAAGCTAGTACTGTAATTTCATTATGGATTTTTATTTTTTATAATGGTGCATTGCAGACATCATCAACGAAGTTGATACGGAGGAGTGGGCTCGCTACAGACGCAAAAAGTCTTTTCTTACTGAGCTCGGAGGATGGTGAATTGTGAGTGGTGAATACATTCAAATGTTGATCTTTGATCTTGATGAGAAATGAGAACTGAATTGGAGTTTCGAGTTTAGAATTTAGAGTTGGCAGAATTATCAAAGAAAAAAATATTCAACTCGTAATAAAACATGCACACTACACACATTTGATATTGCACATCCAAAAGAAGTCAGCAGCAGCAACTAAAATCTACATTTTACATTTTACACACACGACGCAAAACCCAAAACCATTTTCTCATTTTTTTTTGTCTACTTATGTACTTATTAATAAATAAGTCTTCTACGCTCTCAGTATTTTCATTTGTCTGAATTGCTTAAATTAAAGTAGAATGTTAAATTTATACACAAAATATAATAAAATATTTTTTACTTGCGTTCTATTACACAAAAAAGACATAGAAAAGATGATTCTAGATTTTTAGATTCAAGAAACCTTTTTGTATTTTTTTGACCAAAAGGTTCTGTGATTGTAAAAATACTTTTACGTAGAACGGACTGTACTGCTATTCCTATTTCTATTTTCGTAGTGTAGTGTAAAAATCAACCGTATAGCGGCTGTGAATATCAAACTTTTTTTCCATATGCCTTTACTGTTTGTCTTTTGTCTGCACTATACAAAAAAGCTAATATAAACAGAAATAATGCTATTGTACTTAAAAACCAATGCACAAAATACTTACAACTCGAAACATATAAAATTTGTTATTGTCTAAAGTCTAAAGTCTAAAGAGGCTATTCAATTTTTTGTACTTATAAAAACAGCACTGAAATTTTTGTATAAAGTATAATATTTTTAACTTTTATCTTATACCATTAAAATATAAAATAACATGCAATATAAAATGCAATAATAGTTACAAAGAATTCTCATGCTTTTCCAGTTCCATATTGCAAATGGCAAATACTTTTCATACTTAAGTACTTATAGTACTTGAGTACTGATATTTATTTAATATATTTTATAATTTACAAGAAATAAGAAATGTTATGCATTATACAATACAGTGGAATTTTGAATAAAATTTTCTACACCTAATAAAAAACACATTCAAAATTAAAAATTTGAAGACAATAAATTCACAAGCTCTGATTTTTTTCAATATTTTCATATTATCATCATAAAACGTAAATCACTAAAGTTAAAATGCGAGAAGTATACTGAAAATTTGTTTGCAAACAAAATCAATGAAAACGGGAGTGGATTCTCTTTGCAGTCGATGAAATGAGCCGACGTTCATCCCAAGATCCGGAATAGCCAGCAGACTCTTTCTAATATTAACATTCCTCTCCTTTAATTTACCAGGATTATTCACACTAGCTACACCGATGTCGTTGTCATTGGTATTGGCATTGATACGAGTCTTGGTTTTGACATGTACTCTAGCATTTGTTCTAGAAGTTGACAAAAACCAGATGAATCTTTTCAGACTTGTCACTTTTTCAGGGATGGCAAAAGCTCGATTGAAAATGAGGATAAAGTAGGTTGTGCTGGCCTGAGTCAAAATGCAGTAGCAACAGGCAAAAAGTGGTTGTTGGTGATACAGACGAATAGCAGCAAATCCACTTCCGACCGCCGTTGCCATACACAAAATCTTCAAGATAAACACATTGGTCGCAAATCCCAAATTGAAGAAACTGAGTTGAGCATAAATCACTCCAAGGGATTTTATCAAACATAAAATTTGTGCAGCTGATGTCGTTTTCATGGTTTCCGATTTTCTGTGAAAAATTAAAAAATATTTAAAATAAATTGAAAAAATGTGCAAAAAAAATTATTTAAATTTTACTTTAATTTCTTCAATTCAGACTGAATATTTTCCCTCAGAGTGAAGACAAAAGAGAGGACAAAAAGGATGAGAAACCCAAAGTAGATGAAGATGAAAGAAGCCATGAGCATATCAACGAGAATGCAGAGGGCATAAATCCAAATATTTTTATGGCGTGGATCCACGGCGGAAATGAGGAGGATCGGAAGACTCTCATCCACAATGTACAAAAAGGGATAGACCAAAACCAGGAACATGAGTGAGATTGGAAACAGGGTAACTTGGAGTTCCCAAATTTTTTGCATCCAGTGACGCCTTTTTGAATTGGACTTGGATGTGGATGACGATGACGATCCGAGCTTTTCCCTTTCCAGTTTTGATCCTGTAAGTAAAAAAGAAAAAAAGAAAATGAAAAACTATAAAAATAAAAATTCTATTGAAAATTTGTTTGTTTTTTTTTGTTTAATTGTACAAAATTTACTTGATGCTCTAGGTTTTTGAAGGTTCTGTCTTAGATTAAAAAAATCATTGAATAGTTTAACGTTCAAATATCCCCAGCGATTAAACGTGAAATGGAGTCCATAAGAAGTCGCAAGAAAGCCCATGGACCCGAAAATCATGACGGGAAGTTGATGTAATTTGCCCTGGTAACCCTGTGGAGACTGAGCTGTCTCAGCAATTGACTGACAGGTTCTAAACACCACATATGAGGAATAAAAAGCCTGGAGCAGTTGCCAAATGTGAAATTTAAATTTACTCCGAGATACAGACATGAGATTATATGAGGACGAGGTTGATGACGACCAGTTTTTAAACTGAATCGGAAGGATCTGGAATTTGGAAAGGATGGACAAAAGGAGAAAATTGTAGTGTAAATCTTCTCTCGATAGCATTTTTCCGGTTTCAGGACTGCAGATTTTTTCAAATTATTTATGTCTAAAAACTACTGGCAACTTTCATTAGAGACTATAGAGACGATAAAATATTTTGCACTTTTCAAACAGAAACCGAGTAAAAAAATGTTTACTTTACACTTAAAGTTGGACATTTGGATTGTGGATTGTTCCCATCGTCAAAAGTTTGAACATCGAGAATCGAGAGCTAAGACCGAGTGAATGGCTAAAAATGCTAATCTTAGGAAAAATCTAGTATGGCACGTTTTATTCAAATTATTATCCATTATGTATTATGTCTTTTCCATTTCCCCTGTCAAATCAAAATGTTGCAACTCGAAACTCCAAACTCGAACGAAAGCGAAGAAATATTGAAAGAGACGGATTTAACCGGCAATTTACATGATTATTTTCCATTACTATTATTTGTTATTGCTTGATTATTCCCCAATTAAATAAAATATCGGTTCAGGTTCTACTCCATTTTCAATTACAACGACAGTCAACAGTGATTGGGGGAATAAAGTACTTTGCAAAATTTTGTATGATTGTTACTTGTGTAACCAAAGTTGATTGAACATAAATGTTTTGTACCTATTGACAATTGACATTCACTTGCTATTTCTCATCACGCTTCAGCTCATGTTGATTTTTGATGACATGAAGAACGACAACTCATGACAAAAATTGCTGATATGTTATATATCTTCAACATTTGACAAATTACAGGTTCAAAGAATTCCCAGTTTACAGGGCCAATTTGAAAAAATCCAAATTCCACGTCAAATTCTGAGCCATGTAAAGTCTGCGTTTAAAACAAGAAACTAAAGAAAATTCAAAATAATTGTACATGTACAATCAAATTAAATGGCTTCCTCAGAATTTTGTATGGACAATTGAGTATTTAGGTCTTTTCCAGGAGTTTTTCGTGTATGTAGAAATGCGAGTATAAATGATTTATGATGTAACTTTTTGCAATATTATTTTGCTAACAACGACACCGATGTGTAATTAGTTTTTGTTTAGTACTTTGAAAATGGACAAAAAGAAAAATAATTTGTCCTTGAGTTGTACAACAATTTACACAAATAACCTTCTTGCATGAAAATACAAATAAAAAACTAATACATCGTTGAATTCTTGTTTACACACCACAATTTTAAACGCAGAAATATTTATTCTCACATCTTCATCTTAGAACTCAAAAATAGAAATTCAATCGTGAAACATGAACAAAAAAATAATTTTTCATTGTCAGAATCGTATTATTCGTAAAACATGAGAAATTAAAATAAAATTACACTAAAACAGTCAACAAATATTATTAAATATTTAACATTTAAAACTTGAACGATCTATCAAATATAAACATAAATAATTGGAATTTATTTCCCTTGTATTTTTGTGCATGTAGAAAAAAGAAGAACTGGATTATCATTTGGAACAACAACCACCAGCCGATTTTCCACAGGTTTTAGCACAGTTGGTACAATCAATTTCCGCACCGATGACATTGCAGCATTTTGGCTTCTGGATCTCAAATCGACATACACATCCTGCACATTTTGCGACATTTGTGAAAGTGTCAGTTCCATCGGCGGCAGCTGATCCGCGGTTGCATTTCACCTGGAATTTCCCTTGACAAACTGTGTTTCCATTCCCACAGCCACTGCACTCCAAGTTGAAGACGGTCGTTTTCCCCGGATTACATGAGACATCTCCGACGTTGTAGACACAGACACATTCGCCTTCCGCGTTCATCGAACAACTGCACTTGACGTTTTGGACTTCTGTTTTATCAACAATTAAAAATCAGAATGTACAAATCAAAATTAAATTACATTTTAAACTAAAACAGGAAACGAAACTATAATGTCGATTATTATTTCACCGTTCACCGTTGAAACATAACAAAACATAACACATTTAAAATAAAATAAATCTTATTTTTTAACTATTGACTTTTCACTTACCAACGGCTGAACTGGACATTTTGAATGATTTTTGAATGAGACTGGTTTTTACTCCTTGAAAAATTGAAACTTGAAAGTGCAAAGAGAACTTGAAATTGTGTTTTATTTTTGTATTTGTGTAACTGTGATTTGTCTTGTGTGAATGGATTTGTTTTTACTGGCTGCAAAACTGAGACTGTGACTGATCTGACTCGTTGTGATGCCCTGCGTTTTAAATGAGCAGAGTTGAGTGTCGTGTGCAAAATGATGTGTTCCGTGTGAAAAGGTTGTGTAAGTCATAATACTTTTCTAGAATCCAAAAGCCAGTTCCAATACACACAAATGCATAACATTCAGCATATAACTA
>JAQGBH010004928.1:0-15517 GCA_034698265.1 Sminthurinus aureus
TTTTCAATGACTAAAAGTTTTCATTGAAATTTTACTCTTTTTCGAACACTTAAATCTCTCTCAATCTCGAGATTTTAAATGTAATGATCTGTAACTTTGTGTATGGTGTAGGTATGAAAGTCTCCGTTACATACTGCGTGCATTCCTTTCTAGCTCAACTGCATCATAGTTGGGCGCATTTTGACTTGATCCAGGAGGTATCAAATTTAGTTAAAAATCTTGCAGAACTAGTTATTTACGAGATTTACTAATATATATATATATGCATGATAAATAAGTACACTTGACACTAAGCAAATAGGTAATAAATTGTTACACAGATACACAAACGCATGCATAGGAGAGTAATCAAATTAAAAGTTACCGATTATGACAAAATTACAGCAGCAGCAAACTAACTGAATTGATGTACTGAACCAAATGTCAACAGTCAACAGTATTCGGTATACTTTGTAAAAACACAATGTTTTACATTATCATGCGTTCTTAATTCTTAAACTAGTAAATAAAAAAGTACGGCATGAACGGGGCAATATGAAAATATGACCGATGACTTCATTAACTATTAAAATTTAAAATTGTTCGATCATGATAAATAATAAATTTTTCGACTTTCTTATCACTCTTCACCCGTTAGTTAGATAAAACTATCAGTTTTTAGTGTCAGCAGTCAATATCAATCTGTTTTTGTAATTCTATGTCTGTATGTTCACCGACCTAGAGCCTAAACGGCTCAACCGATTGACTTGAAATTTGGAATATAAGTTCCTGAGGGGTCAAGTAAGCTCCCGCCTTTATAAAAAGTGGGCTTTGACCCCTCGAAGGGTTCCCCAGGGGGAATTGGTCTTTTATCCCTTTGTAAAAGATATTTATGTTTTCATACGATTCGGTTTCTATGAGTTACGCAACTTAAGTAAACAATGAAGAGTAATATGTTTGACGGAAAAATTGTTTACGCATTATGAACTTCCTGTTATTAAGAAATTAAAACCATAGCAACCAAAACTCGTGTATATTGCAATATACATAAGTACATTGTACATTGTACAAATATCTGATTTGAATTTTTTAGAAAATATAAAGACGCAAAGACGCTTGATTAATTTGGTTTATAAAAAAAATTCTTAAAATGCACGGGCCAAAATACGAAATTCAGGGGAAGGGGTAACTCAGGAGCTAGAAAAGTGCTTTTGAAATTGACACCCGAATAAAATAGGGGAGGAGACGACCGACCCAAAACCCAAAGTTGTTGAGGTTTTTTTCGATAAGTTCAGTAAAAGAAAACGGTGAATTGTAAATCTTCAAAGTAAGCAAGGGTTTCAAATTGTCAAGTCAATCTGTTGATCTTTGAAAATATTAGTTTTAGTCATAATTTTGAACCAAAACTCAATTTTTTCGTGGCCTGCGGCCACACGGGTTTATACTTGTTAATTTATATGCATCAAACTCATGGATTAATGTTCAGGTAATGCAAAACACATGTAAAGGGTAAACGTATTGTAAGCTTACATGCTTTCAGAGATAAAAATACTGGAAAAAAATTAATAGTATGATTTCATCATAGAACCTCAGGTATCAGGTGCACATTACTTTTTTAGTGGTTACGATTTTAAGTAAACATGAAGTAAATTTGTTTCACAGGATTAGTGTACGTGAAATGTTTAACGTGCACATTTCGTTATATTTGATTTGTTCTTTATTTTCTCTTTTTTCTTTCATCAAATATCAAATATTTATTTTTTGATATTTGTAATGATATAGTGTATTTTTTGCTTATCGGTTTTTAAACACAGAGGTGCATTCAATTCCATAATTGATGGATTTTATTTCATACTACTATGAAACTTGAAACTTATCAAGTGTTGTCTTTGTAGTGACTTTATTTACGGGGATTCTTGTGTATCATGTGCACATGTATAATATATTTCTATTGATTTATGAATGATGATGTGAGAGATATGTAATGACAACTGATTATGATGCATTTGCGATATAGTGACAGAAAACTTCTAGGAATAGTATAGGGTATAGGTGTATGTTGTATTGTACAAGGGTCATTTGCCTTAATCAGTGATTTACTTAGTTGACTAAATCACTGATGGTACTTGGTGTATTCCAAATAGAATGTGAATGTACATTAAAACGTTTGAATTATTATTGGAACTAGAAATAACATGTTTTCAGTATAGAATAATTTTCTTTTTGTGCCTCTATTCTTATTATGTATATAAGACATATTCCTTGTCTTCCTCTATGTGGAAATTTGGCTTTGAAAGGAATTGAAAATTGAAATGTTAATAATTTATAAATCAACATAATATGTTTCAATTTTTGTACTCAATCTCGAATTCAAGTTTTATCACTGGTTGCGGTTTGTTGATATTTTGATAAGATGTATTACGTGCCTTATAATTTATTATTTATAATACATAGTGTTACATATTATGTCATTTAGTTTACTTTTGTCAGTATTTTTGATCTTTGGTCGTACATCGGCATTTACTAATCTCCCACGCTTAGTCCTTGTGTTATGTAACACCTGCAAGCTTCGTTTGTTTTATATTTAAACATACAATGCAATGTTTATCATTGAATGATAATTTGGAGTTTGGAGTAAAAGTTACAGCCAATGATGTATCACGTGCTTGAGTCTACACGCGAAACAGGATTATGTAAACGTTCTTTGTGAAATGTGAGAACTGAAAGTCCGTCAAACATATTTTTTGGGGGGTAAACGTTTATTTTAGGATACTAATTATTGACTGTGGAAACCTTTGGACGGAGAGAGAGAGAGAGAAATAGTTGAATGGTCACTCACAATCGGCTTTGTTGTCACATGAGCATGAACGTACTTTGTGCATATAATCTTGACACTTTTGTTATGATTTTATATGTGCTGTTCTATGTTCTATAACGATATTGACAAGTATGATGATGAGGGATTATGGTGAGCAATGGACAGTAAAATTATCTAATTTTTAAGTGATAAGTTTGTCGTCTTCTTTTAAAACTTCAATAAATTGAAATCTGCACATGCACTAAGCACGTGAAGGATTTGAATGGGAAGTCATTGTCATTATTCATCATATTACATTGTGGCAACCTAAGAGCAAGTTTTATACATTTTAAAAATGAACACAAGTAATGATTAGATATAAAATATAAATACATGATTTATACATATAATATAGGCGGAGATGGTGTGTGTGTGTGTGAGGGGTAAGGTTTATTAGATAAATAATTGTCAAGTCAGATAAGAAAATGTATGTGCTATATTTATTCATGTTCAATTATATTCATACTCATCAAAAAATCCAATATTTCTACATAATATATTATGTACCTATAACCTACAGGTAAGCAGTCCTCGAAATGGTGGGTATTGTATAGTATTGTGTCTGCTGTCTGCTAGTAGCCTATGATAAAATATCGGTCAATGTCTAAATGTTATATTATCCACATGTTATATCCATATTGGTTTTTTCCTCCACTCTCATTTTTTTTTCATTTATGATTTTGTGTATTAAGCTACCTATACAGCTTGAGATTAAGATAAAATGAATACTTACGTACTAAAATACATACAACACTCTCACGCAATGAATATCCATTGTACATGCCTAATTTATACTCCGTTAACCATAAATCTAGAGAATGTGCATTGAATGATGATTAGAATTTAGAATAGAAAATAAAAAACCCATACGAAATTCAGAATAAAGTGAGACTTGACGAGACAGGCTGATCGTTTGGAAGTCTGCTCGAGTTTCCGTTTAACTAATACATACACACATATATAAATGTGTATTTAGCTAACTTTTGTACTTGAACTTCGTTGGGCTTGCTAAACATAGACTACATAATTTGTATTTCATTCTTCATTTATTTTAAATCTAATATATAATTATGGTGTCTGCACCATCGAAAAAGTTTTTCTTCGTATGTCTTACTGTATTTTTTATTAGTATAAGTGATTTTGCAAATGGAGCAAACATTTTATTTTTCTTTGCTGGAGGATCATTTTCACACAAAATCAGTATTTGGGTAAGTTACAAAATATACAGACTATACAGACAATCAATAAAAGTAATCCTATAAATAATACACGCTATAATATACCGTACAGATAGAACAATATTGTTTCTCTTCATACTGAATAAAATACCATTCTTTTTATTTTCATCATTCTAGCCTTATGCATGTGCACTTGCAGATAGGGGTCATAATGTGACGTTTCTCTCATCATACGAGAAGAAGCCTTACGAACATCCAAATATTGTCCACTTTGCTCCAAAAACAGTAGTTGATTTGATGTCTTCTACTTTTGCCGTGGATAGATTGGCAGACAGAAGAGCCAGACGTGAAAGTCTTCATTGGACTCATCTCTTTGATGTTACTTACAAAACATGTGTGAAAGTTTTGACTAGCTATGATGACCAACCACTCAATCAGCTCATTTATAATGGAACATTTGACTTGGTCATCAATAACTGTGGAATGTCGGACTGCGGTCTTATTGTTGCCAATCACTTCAAAGCCAAATACATAATCTTTGATTCATCCCTTATCATGCCATGGTATTATGACTTGTACGGTGCTCCTACTGAAACAGCTTGGATTCCGGAACAGATGGATGTTTATAGTCATCCAATGAGTTTTTATGAAAGAATTAAAAACTACTTTTGGCCTTTGTACTGGTACCATTTCCGACAGTCTAATTTGTATCCACGTATGGAGGCTTTGATGAAGGATGCATTTAATTTGGAAACAGCTCCGTCCATGTTGGAAATTGAGAGGAATGCAAGTCTCGTGTTCATCAATGTAAGTGATCTGAATAAAGTACAAGCTAATGCTATATATTGTGAATTGTGATATCACATATCACATACCAAACATATTAAAAAAAAAGACATCGTGTATCTTGTATTACTATATATTATTATGTTGCTTTTCCCTTACATGTATTTTGTAGGCTCACCATGCCACAGATTTTGCAAGATCCCTTCCCCCCAATTTTGTTATGATTGGAGGTAAAAACTTAATTCTTATATATTATAATATGTTACAAACCAAATGCATTTTAAAGAAATTCCTTTTATGAACACACGACAAACAGAAACGGGAAAAAACCAAAACATGCTAAAAATTTTTAAGAAAATAATTTTTTTCCCATTTTTGTTATGATTGGAGGTATGCAGTGCTGGCAGAAACCGAAAGTTCTTCCATCCCCATTTAAAGAATATTTGGATGGAGCAGAACATGGAGCTATTCTTATGAGTTTCGGATCCACAATCAGTTTAAGTCAAATCCCAATAATGTACAAAAACATTTTCTTTGAAATGGTTCAAAAATTTGACAAAATTCGATTCATTTGGAGATGGGACGGTCCTCTACCAGAATATGCTCCAAAAAATCTATTAGCCGCCAAATGGCTGCCACAATTTGATATCCTGGCACATCCAAATCTTAAGGCATTCATCAGTCATGGTGGTCTGAACTCGTTGACAGAAGCCACATGTAAGCTTCAACATTTTGAAGTTTTTAGTTTTATATGTACAATGTATAACATGTACATTACCAAAAAGAAGACAATTCAAAATTCAAAGAATTACACATTTCAGTATTTCAATTATTTACTCTCCTCTCAATCACCATTCAATTGTTTACACATGTTTTATAGGTCATGGTGTACCAGTGATCATTCTTGGACTATTTGCTGATCAAGACTTTAATGGATTCCGAGTGGAGGCACAGCAAATTGGTGTTCGTGTTGAAGTTCGAGATCTTGCAGTTCAATCTATGCAAAATGCAGTCCATCAGATTCTTAGTGAAGAAAAGTTTTCCAAAAATATGAAAAAAAAGTCTTTACTGCTACGAGATAGACCAATGAGTCCAATTGATTCAGCTGTCTACTGGACCGAATTCGTCCTTCGGCATGAAGACACAGACAGTTTGAAACCCATGGCATACCATTTAGATTGGTTTCAACGTAGAATGTACGATATTGCTATCGTTTTGAATCTTTTTGTCCTCGGTCTAGTCATAGTACTTGCTTATGTCATGAATACTCTCATTAAGAGATTAACATCAAAGACATCGTTTTTCAACTTTAGTTTTGCACCAACAGCCGCCACAACTGTGTCACCTGATCTTAAAAAATCCAACTAACTTCTTCCAAGTATATTTAGATATATGAATAAAAAATCGTCACCGTGATATAATAGTAACTTTATACCTACACTATTTTGTATAAAAAATGAAAATGTTTAAAGAAAAAGAAAATTGTTTTCCTGTATTACACTCTTGCATATTGTATATATATATATATAAGATAACATCAAAAATACTATAATATTATGTGTTCTGTGCTAGAGTTGAGCATTATTTTTATAGTTGTTACAATCTACAATCTACAAAGCTCATGTTATAAAATGTACACTGTTAGAACTAGATACTTCTGTGTTGTTGTATTTATATGCATTATGCATTCTAATAAGGTTTACTACCCCTGTTTTTCTGGCTCTCTATATTAGTTTTATAGCTGTAGATTCTGTTTTTGTAAATCATAATAATATAAATGTATCGAGATAGTTCATAATATTATATTATAATAATATTATTATAATTACAAAGTGTAAGACAAATTCCACAAAGATTTTTCAGCAGTACAAAAAAAGAAAAGCTAAAATGAGAAAAGGAAGAAATGAATAATAAATAATAATACAGTTTCGTTTTACATAAAGTACTTTGTAAATATTTTGGATATAAAATTTTTTGACATTCTTCATCACTCATCACTATCAAATCCTGCATAATTCAGAAAAGGATGGGAGTGTAGTTTTCTTTATAATGTAATATTTAGCGTGTACAGTGTACAGTGTACATTGTGCATGACTATCTCAGTCAAATTTGTGATACAATATGCGCCCCAAGTTTGCAACAATATACCTAACATTGTGAATAATTATTGTCATTGACATGTAGTGTTTTTGTAGGCGCAATTACATTTGTGCATATAACACAAGAGAATTATATCTCCCATGTTCAACACCAATTCCTACGTTTTTTAAGTAACTCTGAAATATTTAGTTTTAGTCTCCGTGACACAAAAATTGTCCTCATGAGAAAGGCAACAGATGCTGTAAATTTTTGAGCAACCATTTTCGACTTGTTTTCTTTCTTTCGATTCATTACTTCTGTAATCCAAACAAATAGTCCGACGACACTTCCAACAAATAAGATGTACATTGGTCCTTGAAGATTAGCTAGAACAAGAGCCCCTTCCGGCAAGGAGTCCTCAGAACCACTGGATATTCCTTCTCTCTTTTCCCACTCAAGCCTGTCCGTCAATAGTTTCCCATAGTCGAGTAGTTTCCATCGTTCATTCATGGCCATTTCTCTTGTTGAATCGATTAATCGATCAAATAACGTGCGAAATAAAGCTCGTTTTTGCATTACATAACCGGATGAGACGAATAGTGTGAGATCTTCAGACATTCGTAGAGGATTTCTGCCATATTTGTCACTAAAATTTTTGTACAGTGCAAATTCACTTGTTCCTGACCAACTGATGCATCCAAAATTCTGTTTCACTGCCTACATTTTTTTACAATACACATAATAATTTTAACTTTCAGAAATGTGAAATGGCCAAATTAATCCAAACTTTCTAAAATACTTTTATATTGTATATTCGTACATACCTTATTGTAGCATGTGAAAGAATCCTTCTCCGTAGTCATATGCTTGTACATTTCCGAATACACAGGACTTTTGGATGATTTAAAATGATTATGAGCTGAACTTCCAACTGCACTCGATTCAAATCCCCAGGTGAATCCTTTTGACTGGAAATTTAAAAGAGCTGGAAAAGTCTTGGGCTGTGGAATGTAATTTGGAAAGGCCATAAACTCAACTAACTTAGTCCTGTATGCAGTTGTCAGAATCAAACAACAAAAGACCCAGATCCCAAAAATCCTTTTATAGACACAAAATTTATACACAGGTTAAATGGTATAACTATAATAATATCTCATGATTCATAAGCATTAAGCAGGTATACTTTTTATTTGTTTTTATAATTTTGGGTAATTGAAAATTGATATGATTTTCTGATCTTATTTAAAACTTTAGAGTTTGCTCATACATGCGTTGACTGACTATATTAGGAAATTGAACATCTTGGTCCAGAAGTACGGAAATATTCCATGTCCACAAACTCTGATTGAATTCATCTTGTTTTCGAGAAATCTGAGGCACTGATGTTGTATTGCCCCTATTCATCACATAATTGTGAAGTTTCTCTATCACTCGACAAATGAGGAAAATTCCCAAAAATGAAAGTGTTGTAGCGGACCACAAGGCAGTAGAAAACGGTTGATAAACAGCTTTCCACTGAAGAAAAAACAAAAGTTGTTATAAAAGGAAATTTAAAAAAAGAATATGAAAATTTATGAAAATTGGGCTTTGATTTTGTGTTAAAAACTCACTGAATATGTTAATTTGGGTGGTCCCACCTGGAAGAAAAATTATAGTTATTTATACTCACTCATGATCTTTTTTTACTGACGAACTTCATATTGATCTCGCGCGAAGGACTGAAAACAACCGAGTACTACTGTGAAAGTAGTCTTTTCTAATAATATGTTTATTTTTTTGTTTTTCTCTTACCACGAAATTTACCCATGCGTAGCAAATTGTGTGTGAAAAGTCGGCGAATTTATATCTATGTGGATGAAGAATAAAGTGTCAAAATTTAAATTTACAAGGTCAAAAAATTGAGACCGTACCATGAAAATTTTAAAATAATTATAAATTATTCAGGAAATGTTGGTGCATGAAAATATATTTGAGCTGCAAAATTACCGTGAGTAGTTGGGACTTGTTGGTATTCCAATGTCAGCTTTTTTATCCATAATATCACGAACTCCTCCGGCCTTAAAATATCACAGAATTTATTATAGTAGAGAAGTCATTTTAGAATTTTGAGAATGAAATTTCTGTTTTGTATTTTGTACCCAAGTTCCATTTTTGAGAATTGTTCCAGTTCCTCCGCCAAAACTTGATGGCCAAACTCTGTGAGTGTAGTTAAATTTTTTCACAATCTCCTCAAGCAAATATTTGTACAACCCTCTTTTGAAACGCCAGTCGCCTTCTTTCTCTGGATTTTCTTCTAATTCCACCAGAAAAAGTACTCGGACCGCCGTGGATATTTGTATGACGTGTCCATGTCCATTCTTGGTAAAATCGGGAAACAACGACGGAACAGAAAACGGATTCCGCTGCCATGTACTAGATTGACTCGTTGCATATGATTTTCCAGGAGAAAGCTTTATCACTATAGGATGTCCATTATTACAATAAAAGCACACTGTTTTCATTTCAAATTCTGTATTCTTCTTCTGTAGTCTTTGAAAATCTGAGTTGTTCGTCTTTGACTTTGACTCCTGTTTTATCTCTGTTTCATGAACTGCTAATTTGAATTTGATTTCTCCACAAGTTTCACTCAAAAGTATGGATTCGGCCGAATCAAAGCGGGTGATGAAAATGTAGAAATCTTCATCTTTTCGGGTCACAGCATCAAATGTTTTCGTAAATAGCTGTGAAAATTTTGATAATTTATCTTTATAGTATTCGTTGTAATCGTAATTGTACATTGAAACAAAGACCAGGGCACATTGTCCACTTCTTTTTCTTAGTAATCTCAAACCACTGTAAATTTCAGTGTTGTTGATAGCAGACAAGTAAAAAACCAATGAATCTTCTTCACTCCTACTTAACTCTGAACGAGAATTACTGATAAGATTATGATAGTTAGTAATTAAACTCTGGAATATTTCCCCTGCATTGAAATTGTCTGTTGTGGAAGTGGATAATGTGTCGAACACGTAAAACAGATCACAAGATAAAAACTCACTCTTCGTCAATTCCCTCAAAAACCGAGAAAAGGACTTTTCCTGTTGAGGATGCTGAAATTTCAATGCATTTTCCCCCTTTGTGAAATTGACTAAATCCAAAAACATCAACCAGGCACAAAAAATGAACACTGATGACATTTTATTGACTGAAAACGTATGATTTTGCGTCATTTTTTATTACAAATTTTAGATTTGAGATCTTCTAGCATAGACAAATAATGCACGCAACATTCGCAATTCGCAACTGGAGGATAAAAAACAAATGGCTGTAGGGAAGACAAGACTTACTTATGTAAGTCTTACTTAGAGTGGTCACCGACCAAACATGACCATGATAAATGATAAATGAATAATAAATGATGGTCGTAATGTAAATGTTTTGTTATCAATTAGCTCGTTTGCACACATTCACAGTTCTACTGTGTTCTTAGCTGTTGCATAAGAGCATACTGGAAAGAAGGAACACTTATTCGGTATCAGCCACATGATGTAAAATATATTTATAAACGAGGCTCGTCGTATTTTCTGTAGGTATTCTAATACTTAGTCGGAAATACTAAGTGCATAAAACATGGATATCGAATAAATTATGATGTTGTACTTGGGACACTTATATAACATCATTTTACATATTTGGTTCTTGTGATTTATTTATAGAAATATCAGGAGTGATGGGATTTAATTATATATTATATGATGTACCACAATATTATATAGTTCTAAAATTATGTCCATTTCAAGTTCATAAGTTACTCGTCTGCTCACTTAGACAATCGATTATAACATCATGATTTGCGTCAATTTTGTAACAAGAATATTTCTGTAATAAAACCTTTGATAATCTATGATATACTATGCGATGGGATAAATGAAGAAGGAAGAACTGGTTGTTTGTTGAATATATTCGAGGAAAAAAGTTGGCTTGTTGCATTTTTATTGATAAAAAATAAAAAAAATAAAAAATTATGGGAACCCAATGCCCTGGTACAATGTGCTTTGTTCATAATTCTTAACTATTTTACCAGTTTGCAAAACGTGGCCTTTGATCAGTTCGCATTCTGGTTGTTTGGCTATATATTGGAAATAGAGATGGTTGCTGTGCTTTTGATTGCTTGCTGAGTGGAGAGATTTGGTATGTAAAACCTGTGGTTGTTCTTGATAAAAGGTGTAATGGTATTCGAGAGTTACCATTATTATTTTGTCGAACAGACTGAATTTTTTGCACATTTGGTTGTGATAAAATATTTGGATATTTGTATTGTGTCGGTATTTGCTGTAAATTTTTAGATCTTATTCGGAAATTCTGAATTGGATGCTGATTTCTTTGTGAGTTGCTGTACTTTGATCGAATAATATATTTGGATGGGTTTTGGATTTTTTTCCCTACTGTAGAATACGTTGAAGTTTTGGACTTTGTTCTGCGTAAACGGGGTTTGGATTTATTTCCCACGTTATTGATATTTTTACCATCGTTTTGGACAGATTTAGCCGATCTGACAACATATTTTGGTTCTGATCTGTTTCTTGTTAAATTTGAAATAGATTTTGACTTTGGATTAAATCTGTTGTTGGAAATTCTAAATGGAAGTTGAGATTTTATTTTATTCTTGAGGCTACTGGGTAGTACAAAGTTATCGGGCTGTGGAATGAAGCCACTTGATTTGTATGTATTTATATTTGTTTTAGACTTCACCTTGAGTTTACCTCTGGTTGCTGACGGTGGTAATAGTGATGGCTTTGGTTGAAATGGTTTACTCGGTGTGTACATGGTGATTTTAGGTTTGGTTGGTGAAAAAGCTCCAGAATAATAGTAATTATTATTATTATTACTATTAGTGTATTGGTTGTTTTTATTTGACCTAGGGGTTGTTTGGGTTGATGAAAACGATTTACTTGCTGTGCTATGACTAATAATTTCGATTCTAGGCCTTGAAGTTAAAGATTTTGGTACTGCTGAAGGTTTGATAACAAATTTTGGTGTTAATTTCTGAACAAATTGGGGCTTAGACTGTAATTTTGTTCTGTGCCTGTCATAAACAAAAAATGAATTCGTAGTTAAAACTTGAAGCATATAATATGTGTGTATGTATTACGTATTATAAAGGATGCACATTTTTTATGCAACTTTACCTCGATGGTGGTAATAATAAATCGTTAAACTGTGCTGGATTTGTTTGAGGTCGAGGTCCAATAACAAATTGCATATTTGGATTTTTTGGTACGTGGGACTTCATTGAAAACTTTGATTTATTGCTCGTGTTAGTTGGCTTTCTAACCAATTTTGTTGCCATTTTGCTCTGTTGAATGTTTGTACTTTGAAGTGTTGGACGGCCTTTCTGTGTACCAGGCATGTTTAATGTTGAATGTTATTAAATCAACGGTACAGTTCTGGGATTTCTCCATTCCATTTCCCATACCATAACTAAATTTAGTTGTGTGAATAATATAATTATTGTGAAAATGCATTAATAAATCAGTGTGCACAGTTTGGCAACCACACGTTATGGTATTTTGATTTTTGATGTTATATTATGTTATATATATATGGATCCACAATAAGTCCGTGGACTGCGATGGGGTCCAGCTGTGTGTAGTGTGTCATGCAAAACGGAAAATGCACGTTGCTTGTTGCTTGTTTTGCGTTACTATGCTACTAAACAGTGCAGTTTATCTATGTACATATACATTTAGATCTTAGATCTGTAACATGAAATCGTTATAATATAATATATTTATACTAGACAAAGGATGTCTTTGTAGAGAAAATTGAGCGAAAATCATACGGAGAAGAAAGTTAGAGTGAAAGTGTGAAAGTGAAAGTGCAAAAAAACATATATATTTTGAGGTCTACTAACAATGTGTTTAAGTTTTTGTGACAATCAGTATATATATAGTTTAAAAATAGTATGGCCTAGGATGGTCCTAATCGGCCAAACAAAGCATAATTAAAAACCTCTAGATGTAAATCTTGCTGTACTACAATCTTTATGGACAAGATACGGATTTAACGGTAATCATTCCTTATTCCTTATAGCTAATCAGATAAACTTTTCTGTCTAAAATAAGCTTTGCTACTTTGTTGCCTAATGCCTATAATATATTATTTTGTTTTATAAATATTTATGACGGGATACTCTATTATAGTACATAATACATAATATTATATATTATATTAGCGTGTAACGCATGCTATATTGTTTATTTGCCCAATGCCCAATGCTGTTATAAGTTATAAACGATTAGTAGCTAGAATCAAATACTTTTGTGTACACAGAAACATGTGTTTAATTTTATTTATTTTAAACAAATAAAACATATTATATTATTTATTATTTAACATCTAGATAGTATACAACAATATACTTATAACGTTTATTAACGTTTATACAATAGACTTTTACAAATGACAAATAATGTTAATATTTAACATGTATAATGTATATCGTCTATGACAAAGTCTGTAGTTATTTTGTGTAGTGTGTAGTACTCAGTCGTTTTTACATGTTTCATAAGAAATCAGGCCTTTAAAAAAATTTTTTTTAAAGTTAACATAAGATAAAAGCTTTGTGTGAATAATGATCAAATAGGGTCACTCTAAATATATTTAACATTTCACATAATACTGGATGTATATTGTCCACTAAACAGTACACATGAACACTAAACAGTAAAAGGTATTAAAGGTATATTATGTCAAAACTCGATACTCTCTAAAAGCTAGATAGCAAATTTTTGTAATATTATATTATATTATTATGACAAAAATGGCAATGTATTACACTGAAAAATGTTTGTAGCAATTTCACAGATTTTCAGTCTTACAATTATATTATGTACATCGTAAGTACATACAAATTATAATATTATATAGTTTATAGGTAATAGGTAGTAGATATTTACACATGAACTATAGTTCATGATAAATTCAGTTGGATAATGTATCCAATAATATTAAAAACTACAACAATAATTAACAGGATCTTTTCTTTTTTTCTTAAAGTAGAGTTTCTCTCCCCTCGATGAATTTAATCAGTCTGTCTCGTCAGTTTGAAGGACTATCATTTCTGTAGTTGAGTCTGAAAGCATAGGTCGCTCAGTTTCTTCAACCTAAATATATTAATAAATTAAATATAAGAATGTGTATAAAGGAGGTATAAGTTAAAACGAATAACTATAAACTATGATCATTTGTTTGTAAGAAGCTACTTTTTTTCACAAATTCACATTCCACACGATAAACCTCTTTAAACAGATTGATGAAAGTTTCCCAGTAATAAGTAAATAATATTATATATTAAAGAGAGAGAGTTAATAATGTTTACCTTCATTATTTCTGCATTTTCCACATGAGAATAAAGGTATTGCGGATTACTTTCATCATCAGAACAAAATTTTTTCAGTTGTGGAAGAGTTGAAGTTAAGCATCGATTTTCGAATATGACATCCTCTGGGGAAATGCGGAAGTCTAAAACTTGTCCAGTCCAAATCATTAAAAGATCCTAAATACGAATAATAAGCAACACATAATAATTATTATTAGATATCACATATTTTCATTTTTCAGATCAATTCACAAGTAATACACATAATTAATTTCACACATTGTCATTTTTCACGCAAGAGTACCAACAGCTAATAATAATATTTTGTTTTTGAATGAATTTCTTGTAGGTATACTTAAAAGACAGTGTTGCAGCACAAATATTGATTATTATTATTATTATTATTTAAGTGCGTACAATAATATTATAACTTTAGTAAAATAATATAACTTTTTTCATAAAGGTTCAAAATGAATACCTTGTCTTTCCGGCTTTCAATTCTGATTTTACACTTGTATTTTGTGGTATCTAATCCTGGATTAAAATAAGATACCCACCAAACTGCAAAAGTTACTCGTTCTCCATTATCAGTATTCATAGGATACGTTGCAAAATTGTAGAAAAAAGTCTTCCCATCATATAGAATACAAGCATAGGGAGTTTCTGTAGATCAATTTCAAGATTGTTTTAGTCTAAATTACTTAACAACTATAAAGTATTTCTCTGATATATAATTTTCTAGCTCTACTCAAAATTGAAAATACACCATAGATTCATCGAAAGCGTTAAACTTTACAACGTAATATAAATAAATGTAATATAATATAATAATGTGTATGAAATTATCTTACGAAATATTTTGCCCACATCCCGTCGAAATCGGTAGCAGTAATCTACACCATTTTTGAAAGTGCGAATTTTGTGACGTGCATTTAAATGATTAAGAAATCCTTTGAAGTTGGTGATTGAATCACATGAGTCATCGTCACAAATGTCTTTACAGGCTACTTCCCTGAAACAAAAACGACATAATAATTATTATATTATTATAGATTACAGTGTCAGTAATATATTATTATATAGACTATAATATTTTGTTGTACAAAAGATAGGAAATTTTCAAACATAAAAGGTTTTTTTGCGTGCACTTTTTGATAAAACAAATAATGTCCATAATAATTGGTAATAATATTAAATATTAATCATGATTATTTTATTTTTGGTACCTGAAATGGCATTTACCAGTGTGAGCATAATATTCCATATTTTGGAGCTCTA